>JAJOZX010005849.1:237500-298467 GCA_023014485.1 Bathynomus jamesi | reverse complement strand
AATTCGAACACGGGAGCTGATGATTAAATATTCTTAGCTAAGATATTTTGTAACTCATCAAGAAGTCCACTCATATCAGACCAGAAATAGATCAAACAGCATATATATCTCAATTTAGATTGTCTTCATCTTAAAAACTATCCATTTTCATTGGATTGAAACTATGGAATGATTTTAAAAGCTGATACAAAAAATATTGTGGATGTAAATTCGTTTAAAACAAAGTTGCTTGTTTATTATCAAGCCCGATTAATAATGACATGCTAATAAAAATCCAGCATTAATGTACATTACTATTGTTTATCATTTCTCGTGTGTAATCTAGGATCAAAGACACATTACTTTAATTATAATAATATGTATTCATGATTTTTATTATTAATAATAACTGTTTTATTTTAACGAGAGCCCAGTAAAGCCAGAAGCTTAAGGGCCAAATTAAATAAAATAGTAGTCCAGCTTCACAAATATTGTCACTGTAAAACCAATGTATTTATTTTATATTAATTATTATTAATAAAAGTTATTCTATATATATAATATATATATTATATATATATATATATATATATATACATATAAGCAAACAACCACAGGGAAAAGGAAACACAAAGTCCGAGCGCTTTCGTGATATATTCACATTATCAAGGAGGAACAGAAAATAGAGAGAGATTGCAAAGTAAATGAGTTAAATAGACAAGCAAAAAATTCACAATCGGCACCTCGAATTAAAGGCCTTAAAGCCCTCTAAAGATTTTTTCAATTGATAACATAATCTGTAGGCTGCAGCCTACAGATTATGTTATCAATTGAAAAAATCTTTAGAGGGCTTTAAGGCCTTTAATTTGAGGTGCCGATTGTGAATTTTTTGCTTGTCTATTAACTCATTTACTTTGTAATCTCTGTCTATTTTCTGTTCCTCCTTGATAATGTGAATATATCACGAAAGCGCTCGGACTTTGTGTTTCCTTTTCCCTGTGGTTGTTTGCTTATTAATAAGATCACGTGTTATTTTGTGATTTTAGTGCATATATATTAGTGATGTAGGTCACATCCGCATCCGCGGAACATCCGCACATTTCTCGCACCTGCATCCGCACTTTGGACTGCGGATGTCGTGCGGATGTGGACGTGAGATAAAATGTCATTATAAGCGGAAATTATCAAATTCTACTATATTAATAGAACTAGTTATTGTGCGCAAAAGTGATGCAAGCGACAAGACGAGAGGCTGTTCTTGTATGAAGTTACTCTCTCGCAACCTACTTAGATCCACGTTACAAGCTAAGTTATTTTCACCTAGTACATTAGAACGAGTTAAATCATCACTGGCAAAGCAGTTGAAGAGCTTCAATCTCTTGAATCTGTCGCTTCGCCACCCACCAAAAGAATAAAAGTTTCAGTGACAGAACCAACACCTTCAACAAGCAAATCTATCACAGAATCTGTCTTTCAGTTTTCTTGAGTCAAGCAGCAATGACGAGACCTACGCGATGTCAAAAGATGTACTAAAAATGATCGAGAGCTATCACAAGAAAACGCCTGGCTGCATGTGACAATCCTATTAGTTGGTGGAAAAATACGCAGAATATCTATCCATACTTGAGTAAACTTGCAAGGAAACATTTAGCCTGTCCTCCAACAAAACGTACCAAGCGAGAGATTTTTAGCAGTGCTGGATTAATATATGATGAAAAGAGAAACAGACTGGCAGCAGAAAAGGCAGAAAAATTAATGTTCCTTAAGCATAACCTTCCTGTAATTAAGTTTGAACATTAAACGATGAACATTTTAGTTTACTTTATTTTAATTACTCATTTATAAATATGCCTAATAAAACTTTAAACTTAATATAAATAGTTATCAAGCTAATTAAAGATCTCTTTCTATAAGGGTGGAGGTTGGGGAAAGAGGTCGGTGGGGTGCATTGAGTTGGGTTCACGTCCCGCATCCTGGTAACACAATTATGGTTTCTAATTGTGGCTGAAACTCGACAAAATATAACGAATTTGTTTGCAGACGAATTCACTAATTGATTTCTATATTAGTTAGATGCTTGATATTATTTTATATTTCAGAGAAAAGTACAGCAATTATTGTACAATTAATCAATTATACTACATTATAGCTACAGCTCTCTCTATATAATAACTTATTATATACGTTAAACACAACAAATCTCGAATAATCCTAAAAAATAACGAAAATGTAGACATCCGCATCCGCGGATGTTGAAATCAAACATCCTCATCCGCATCCGCGGATGTGAAAAAAATGACATCCGCTACATCACTAATATATATTATATATATATATATATATATATATAATTATATATATATATATATATATATATATATATATATACCTTACCTTACCTTACAACCTTACAAAGGTTCCGCGCGATGATTTCTCATTTCGCGAAGGTCAAGCTTGTCGCCCCTCCTCTCGAGTTGGCCTGGTGAAGTAGTGAGTTGGATTCTTGCGCTCTCCACCTCACATAGCCAGGTACGCCCGGCTCATCGGGGATTGTTCTGAGCCAGGCGTCTAGTCTTCTTTTGAAGATTTCCACTGCAACTCCCTTCGTGTTTCTTAGGTCTTTGGGCAACTGATTAAACAGTTTTGGTCCTCTCACTACAAACTATTTTCTTTCAGGGTTAAGGATGTTCCCTGTCTCGCCTTCAATTTGGGAATACGACACAGTCTACCGCTTCTACTTTCCATCGTTGTTTGTGGAGTTATGGGATTCAGATTAAGATTAGGGACTAGTTTCTCCATTATTTTCCAAGTGTAAATAATGGTGTATCTCTCTCTTCTCCTTTCCAGTGAATATAGATCTAGTTCTCGTAACCTTTCCCAGTAATTAGTTCTTTGCACCCATTGATCTTGGCTGTGAAGCTTCTTTGGATCCCCTCCAGCTGTCTAATGTCTTCTTTTTTATATGGGGAAGTTAGGACAGAGCAGTATTCTAATTTGGGTATGATCAGCGTTTTCAGTAGAGGAATCATTACATTCCTATCCCTTCGTTTAAAGGTTCTCAATATCTGACCCGTTATTCTCTTTGCTCTGTTTACTGCAATCTTATTTGTGTTTCAAATTTCGCATCATCTGTCATTACAACCCCTAAATCTTTTGCTCTGGAATTTCTCTGAATTTCCTGTCCATTGGGGTTAATATATATATATATATATATATATATATATATATATTATATATATATATATATATATGAATATATAGTTGGTGGTCTCGACTACATTACTGGTGAGTATGTTGATGTTCTTCAAGTGCAACGAACACTTATTTTAAGTAGGCAGTTAACTGCTGAAAAATGTCACAAACTATGAATTTGTGAATAAATTGTAAGTAAATTTTGCAATTGTCACTTGATAACCTCTGCAATCTTTATTCCTGAATGTGAAATACAGAGCTTACGAATTAGGCATTACACAATATTGAATACATACAAAAATTGCATATGGTCTCGGTCTCGGCCATAGTGGTCTCTACGACATCAATGGTTTCGGCGTCGACATTTTCAAAACCTTTAATTATTTTAAACAATTGGATTAAAGCTCCTCGACGACCCCTTTTTTATAAGTGAGAATAAATTTAACGTCTCTAAACGGGCAGAGACTCGGCCTCTTCCCCGGCGGCTTCGGCCGTCAAAAGCGAGCGGAGGAGGCGGTGGTGGACAAGCGTATAATTTGTTTTATTCAAGAAATCATCTTGGTAGCCCGTCGTTGCACTCTCTCCATTCTGTCTTATGTCCTGTCGTAAATATGGGGACCAGAATTGAACGCAGTATTCCATGCTGGGGCGTACTAAGGAATTATATAATGTTAGCATTGTTTTCTCCTACTAAAATTCAAACGATCTACCAATAAATCTTAACATTCTATTTGCTTTTCTGACCGCTTCGATACATTGCTTATTCGGTTTAAGAGCGTCGGCAACAATACTACCTAAATTTTTCTCTTCCGTAATACTCGTTAGTGTCTTGTCGCGCATAAAATACTTTTCTTTAACGTTGTTTCTACCGATAAGAAACGTTTTACATTTATCTTTAAGTTCAGTTGTTAAATTTCTACCCACTCGAGTAATTTATTAATCATCTTGAATCTGCAAACGATCTGCCGCTGATTTTGTTCGTCCTCCTAGTTTGGTATCATCCGCAAATTTTTAAATTATACTCTTAATTCCTATGTCGATGTCATTGATATAAATAATAAAAAACACTGATCCCTGAGCAACGCCGCTAGTTACTTTTCTAGTTCGACGTTTTGCCATTAATGACCACCCTCTGTTTACGTCCACTAAGCCAATTTTCGATCCATTTGAGAACACTACCATCAATTTTGTGGGAATGAAGTTTAGCTAATAATTTTCTATGTGGCACTTTATCAAACGCCTTTTGAAAATCGAAATATGTAATATCTACTTTTTTACTCTCGTCATACTGTCTATATTTACAATATCATTAAACAAATCGAGCAAATTAGTAAGACGAGAACGATTACGTCGAAAGCCGTGTTGAGAATTTTTTAGTAATTTATTAATTTCTAAGTGATTAACTATTTTGTCTCGAACGATCATCTCCATAAGCTTACCAACTACTGAAGTCAAACTAATGGGACGATAATTTCCTGGAAGCGATTTTTCCCCTTATATACATATATAATGTGTGTGTGTGTGTGTGTGTGTATCGAAAAAGAAGGTTAAGTTGAAAAATTTGTGGTAACTGGCAGTTTTTGTTGCCGTTTTTGCATTTTATAAGAACACTAACTTTTACAAACACAGTTTTCATCATTATTCTGTATTTTTTATATAAAATTTGATAATAGTTAAGGCAAATAAATTGCTATAATCTTTACCCGAGTAAAGATTGCGCTTTAAGATCGCGCCAAACGTTGAATAAAGAGAGAACCCTTAGACACATCCCAAGATGAACCATCAATCATATGCCTTTCAATCGACTATTCACGCTTCCTCTTTCTCTCGTACATACACACTTATATTCACTCACTCTGCATCTCTCGCTCTCATGAATGACGGACAAAATGAGGGCCACAAAACCTTATTCTTTTTCCTCTGATTATTCGTTCATTTAATCACTCCATATCGATCTCATGCTCTAAATATATACTCCCAGTTGGTTTAATGTCAATAGCTATGGCATAATTACGTGTGTGTGTATGTGTGTGTAAGCCTAGATCTGTATATTTAGCTCTCTGTCAGCCTGCCTTCTATTTACCCGCCAGTTCGCCTCCCGGATACCTCTTTTGTTCGTCATTGTCTTTCTTGATCGCCACCTATCAATTTCAGTGTTTATGATTAAGTTTTCTCACACTTTAGAAATAATGCCGTGGACACGCTATTTATAACCGATTGATGATGTGTCGTAACATTTTCCACGAAAGAGACGTTAATTCCTTATATTAAAGAGTTTTTAAGTAAGTAGAACTTTAACCTCTTAAGTGCTTTAGATCTCAAAAAGGGTGTCCGTAGAGGGTTTACCTTCACCTTACCTTAGTTTTTATAGAAAAATATTTCATACTGTCTTGCTATTATAATATGGTCATCTGAAGCGTACAATTTTAGAGTTTATAAATATTAAGGAAATATCTGACATTACATATATTTTCTTCAAATAAAGATAGAAGATTTATATAATATGAACTATATAATTGTGAATAATATTCATGTTCATCACTGTATATTGCAATTAATTTGAAAATCCTCTTTTTCAGGCAACGTTTTTTCATCGCTATTAGCATCCAGGAAAGGAAACGCACCTTCAGGATGGACTCGCCACTGGACTTTAGCATATTTATGAAGGTACATATTTAGATACTCATTTTTTTTATAAGTACTAGTACAGTTCCCGCCGCTTCGCTGACGGTTAGACAGGCTAAACTACAAAAAAAGAACCCAACCGTGAAAATTTTAAGCTTCACATTGTGTCAACATTTCTGAATCTGGTATCTCCCAAAACCTCCTCACCCCCATTCATACAACTTGGGGCTAACCCCCCATTACCCCCACCCATCCCCATTACCCCCCCCTTCCCCCATTGCTAAACTACAGAAAAGAACAGTCATGAAAATCTTGAGCTTCACATTGCCGACCGTAATACAATTTCTGATTTTTTTTTACAATTTCTGAATTTTTTTCTCACAATTTTTTCTCACAATTTCTGAAAGTGTGACGGACAGACGGACAGCTCTCTTATTATAGTATAGATTAGATCTCGGGACATATTAACATCTGATTAATTAACATGAAACAGCACACAAAGTTTTCCACTCCATTTATGAATCATCTGAGAAACCAAAGTGTCTTCGAGTTGAATTTGTCTATTGCTCATTCCCCGACTATAACTGTATCTAACTGTACTTCGTCGGACTGGATTAAGTATAACGTTCAAATTAACTATAAAAATCTTTATTTATAAACTCTAAATATATTTATATGGGTTTTGGCTACAACTTATTACGTACACATTTACGTTCTTTGATATACACGAGTTACCAAATTTTCAAAAAGGCCTGTCTGTAGACAGTTTTTTAGGAATTTTTTTTTTTTTAATACTACTGAAATGCATTATATAGTAAATGTATCATTGGTAGATTTTAAATTATATCAATATATTTTATTAAGTTAATAAATACGTAAGGATGTGATTTAAAAGCAGAGTCGTTCATTTGGTTCAATGTACCTTTTGTCATTATGGTTGGTAATCCTAAAGGATTTTATGATTAAAGCTGATGAATAGGCCACATTATTATTATACGTCGTTTCATAATTGTCAGATCAAAATTTTCTTATTTTTTGTTAGTTTATTCTCTTAAATATCTTGGTAATTTATCTCTTTTAGCATTTCTTGAGAAAAAAGAAACCATGGGTATATGTATATGGAAATATAAGCGCGCGCGCCTGTATGTGTGCGTGGAAATATAAATTACAATCTGTATACGTACTGCAGCCTCACAAAATTGAGGAAACTGATCGCTCAATAATAAGTAATAATGGTGTCAGAATATATGGATACAAACGTTTTCGTTGGATTTCTGTTTTTCACAAGTCACTCTTGTTACTAATTCGCAATATGTCAGGATGGGATATGTCGAGCAGTCTGTGCTTATAAATTTTTTTCTCCTGCCAAACCTTCGTAAGTTCGTCCAAATTGTTTTTATAAATACATGGTCTGTTACTTGTTGCTACATAATCGTACAAAAAGAAATTA
Source organism: Bathynomus jamesi (assembly GCA_023014485.1). NCBI lineage: Eukaryota > Metazoa > Arthropoda > Malacostraca > Isopoda > Cirolanidae > Bathynomus > Bathynomus jamesi. The sequence goes on along the minus strand of JAJOZX010005849.1, from coordinate 291,221 downwards.
TAAGCTATTTCTGTTTGTTTGTCATCCTAATAATTATTATAGTTTTTTATGGGAATTTTATGGGATTTGTGCCAATGAAGCTTATCATTATCGTTATTGGTTTGAAGCACTTGTCAACGTTCCCAATACATTACACATTTATTCAGTTTTCTACTACTGTAAAATTGTGGTTTTGCCACTTAGGTGATATTCCTCAAGTGCGACGAACACTTATATTGTTTTAAGTAGGCAGTTAACTGCTGAAAAATGTCCCAAACTATGAATTTATCAATAAATTATAAGTAAATTTTGCAATTGTCACTTGATAACGTCTTTAGAATCTTTATTCCTGAATGTGAACGCTGTGCCCGTTTAGAAACGTTAAATTTATTCTCACTTGTAAAAAGGGCGTTTTCGAAGAGATTTAATCCAAGTGTTTAAAATAATTAAAGGTTTTGATAATGTCGAAGCCGAAACTAGTGATGTCGTAGAGACCACTATGACCGAGACCATATGCAATTTTTGCACGTATTCAATATTGTGTAAATGCCTAATTCCTAAGCTCTGTATTTCACATTCAGGAATAAAGATTGTAAAAAGGTTATCAAGTGACAATTGCAAAATTTACTTATAATTAGGCTTATGAATTAGGCATTTTACAACAATGAATACATGCAAAAATTGCATATGGTCTCTGTCTCGAGACTTTTTTCTGGTCTCTGTCTCGGTCTCGAGTGTTTAGGTCTCGAGTGTTTAGGTCTCGAGTGTTTAGGTCTCGAGTGTTTAGGTCTCGAGTGTTTAGGTCTCGAGTGTTTAGGTCTCGAGTGTTTAGGTCTCGAGTGTTTAGGTCTCGGGTGTTTAGGTCTCGGGTGTTTAGGTCTCGGGTGTTTAGGTCTCGGGTGTTTAGGTCTCGGTCTCGGGTGTTTAGGTCTCGGTCTCGATCTCGGCCATGGTGCTCTCGATCAAATACTGATTTGTATCGATATGTTTTGTGGTAATAATCATATAAGATGACTTCATCAGATTCAATAGAAGTTTCAGAACATCCATTTATACATATGCTCTAATTGCCTGTTTGTTTCACTTATCAGAAAGTCTAAATTATGATGGGAAGAGGTAATTGTGGTATCATCTGCGTATTGTATACAATTTAATGAGGTTCAGAGAAGAAAATCATTGACACGAATTAGAAATAGTAATGGGCCAAGAATAGATCATTGTCTAACTCCACGAATTAGCATCGCCTTGTCGGATAAACTCTATTTTAATCTGATGTATTGATGACGATTTGACAGCTATGATTTAAACCAATCGAGGATATTTCCTCTTATTCCATATATGTAGAGTTTATTCAATAATACTTCATGCGAAAGAAAATCAAATGCTTTTGACAAGTCGGGGGAAGATCACAGCAATATGTTTTTTGCTGTTGTTTAAGTTCTGATTCACATTTTTTAATACAGGGTGTGTATAAAGTAACGCAAGTGAAGAGACAAATCCGATTCGAAGTATGTTAACGCAACTGAACATGGACAAGTAATATTTATTATAGATACTTTATAACAACTGTATATTCAATAGTAAGGTTGATAAGAGGTGTTCAAAATGTCCTCGACCTCCATACAGGCTCTTGCTTGGCGTATCACATTCCAATCACCCAGTTCAAATCAGATTTGTCTTTTCACTTGAGTTACTTTATACACACCCTGTAGCATGTTTATGGCATCTTCCATTGTAAGTCCACCTCTAAACTCAAGTTGTTTTAGTTAAAATATTTTATTTCATTAAGAATTTAGTATGTTTATTGTAGATAAATTTTTTAAATACTTTACTTAAAGTTGACAGTACGGAAATGGGGCGACAATTGGATAGTGTTGGGTTTCCTGACTTAAATACAGGGCATACTCTGGCTTCCTTCAGTTGTTTCATAAATTGACTGTCTTTGGGATCACTGTAAGAATTTCCGCCTTGTGTGAGGGAGGACAAGGGATTTGTTTTCACCTTTTTTGTATTAAATCCTTCCGAGTTTTCCATAGCCTTTTTGGATTGGACTTTTGTTCATCAAATTTTTAACAATAATGATCTGCTTTTGCTTTTTTAAGGACTGCATTATGTCTATTACAGTAATCTTTGTATGTCTGTTCGGTAATAATATCAGTTTTCCATAGTTTAAAGAGTGTGTGCTTGTTTAATACGCGGTGATTGCTGGTGTGATCCATTGGTGGTTGTATTTCGTTTTAGATATCTTTGATTTAAGAGGACAGTTCATGTTGAGTATATTCATTAGCGTGTCTGAGAATGCTTGAAATTTGGTTCCAATGTCATGGTTACTTTCGATTATTCTAGTCCAGTCAAAAGCCGTTATTTCTCCCAGGAACTTTAATTTGTTATTACAGCTATAAGATCTATAGTAAAATTTTTAGTTTCCTTTTGCTGAGAAATGGGTGATTAGCATGGTGTACGCAGGCAGTCATCCATGATATTTAATATAATTATACCCGTGATGGTCAAGCGGGGACTGCACCCAGATCTCATCTGACAGAATCGAATTTCTAATGTCATTGTGAAGTCTAATTGGCTTTGTAATAGCTATTTAAAACCACTTGTAGTCATGATGTTGTGAAGGAAGGACTTACGTTATATTTGAATGTTCTTTTGTGAAATCAATATTTAAATCTCCTTCAATAACGAATTATTACCACTATAATTGGAGGTTAGAATTCTATCGATATTTGTAATAAAAGTTGGTACGTTACCAGTTGATGGATGGTAATGCTTGAAATTGAATCCTGGATGATGATATGATAACCATTTCAGTGCAAATGTTTGTAGGTATTGTTTATGCTTGACAGATCTAACGATACTTTACGCTTGTAGTTTGAGTCTACAGATATACTTGCAGCTCCTCCCCTATTGTTAGCCTCGCATACGTGGTAGCTTGTGTACCTGGAATGTCGAAAATATCTTATTTTAATTTTTTTTTAGGAAAGAGGGAGCTAAGGGCGAGGGCCCTCAAAAGTGATCCCTCCACAGAAGATGGAGAGCCAAAAACGTCTCCAAGGCTTAATGATGCCATATTTTTTTTAATATAAGTCGTGAGAAGGTTGTGTAGTGTGTAAGATGTATGTATATTAGTGAGGAATACAGGGGAAGTGTGTGTTTGAGAGCGTGCTGGACTGTTCACAAGTAGATGAGCACGGAAAACGATCAGCTAAGGAGGACAGTGACAGGAGAAACGGGAGTTCCAGCACTCCCTGTCTCCTGCCTAACCAGGTTTTAGTTAATATAATGCGTGTGAATTTATATTGCAATAATTTTAGATTAGTTGTAGCTGTCAATTCGTCAAAGTGGTTTGGAGACTGCGAATGTTTAAGTTTGGGAAAGAAAGGTTGCCATTTTTGTATTTCTTATTTAAAAAGTTGTCTACTGAGATAGTCGGAGTTGACTACGTTTTCAGATTCGGTAATTTCATTTGCATTATGAGAGTATTTAAAATGTTCGTCAAGATGTGAAGATTAGGGTAATATGCTAATAGAAATAATAATAGATAAGAAAAAATATGCACAGCGCGTACACGCGCGCGCGCGCGCGCGCGCACACACACACACACACCACCACACACACCACACACACACACCATATATATATATATATATATATATATATATATATATATATATATATATATATATACATATATATAAGCACATATACAAATATCAAAAAATAAAAAAATAAATAAGAAGCCGTTGAGAATACTCTCTTACAAGGGTGAATGAGGTTAAAGTACTTGGCATTAATTTAGATGGAAAACTAAATTAAAAAGTCATGTACAACAACATATATCAAATCCAAAATATCAAGATTTTTTATTCATTATTTAAACTAAAAATGACCCTTCTTCAAAACGCACTCCTTACCCTATATTATTCCTTCATCCATCCACATTTATTATATCGCATTACAGCAGTGGGTAGCTCAAAGTAATATATGAAACAGCCTTTGGAATAATTCATAAAAAATGTCTGCGAACTCTCTCGAATAATGAAAACAGACAAAGTCACACTTCTCCAATGAAGAGAGAGATATTTTAAAACTAAATGACTCGTACAAATTCAATGTTGCTGTCAATATGTTCAAAGCTATCAACACAAATTAACATATATCACTCATTCAAAGAGTAATCCCCCCACCCCTCAAATCCCCATCGTTATAACACCAGAGGTTTTATACACAAACCTAACTATACTGTACAATAGAACTGGGCAACCAATTTTTTTCCTGGCCACGGATGTGGCCAGTCGACCACAGAAATGGCCACACTATTTAATAAAAAAGTTTTCGCAAAATAATTTATTTCAGATTCTAATGACGATCAAAGTCAATTATAAACACAACCGCCCACCTTGACTGACCAAAACGTGAAATTTCAATGAGAGATTTGGCATTCTTTTTCTCTCACCATTCAAGAAACTGCGGCTCAAAATTCGAAAACAACGCACATCTCAGTTCTGCTTCCAGATTCATATCACGGGCGAGGTCAGTTCTTCGACTTTATCTGTGTCACAGAAGAAAACGTTGACTCGCACAGCCACGTAGACCCGAACATCGAGAACAATTAGGCAATGACGGCTTTCAGGGAAGGATCTGTTCATCTTCCAAGAGGTTTTTCCACATTTCAGCCAGAGATTCATTGCGAATTTGCGGTTGCAACTGCTGGCTCTGTAGCAACAGCGTGTCAGTCTCGAACTTCGCTCGTTCACGCTAATCAAATTTACAAGTTCTTCGGATGACTTTTCACTACTGAAGCTAAGCGGAACTTTCAAGAACTGAAATGCCAGGTTGAAGCTTTTGAAGTCAGTGAAGCCATCCACATATTGCTGCAGCTTCTCCAGTTCAAAATCGATCTCTTCAGTCTTTCCCAGATAGCTTTCCAGGTATGGAAAGCGGGTAAACTCCTGTTTCTGGACTTGTACCAGCAGCAGATTGAGTTTTGATTTGAACTTGATCGCAAATGAGTTTTCCTTTTTCCTGCAGTTTCGTGTTCAGCTCATTCAAGTGACCCGAACAATTTTTATTTATTTTTAAAAAAAAATGTACGTATTAACTCGGGGAACATCGGCGTTTTTAGAATAATAAAAAAACAGGGATAATAAGAACAAAAATTAGGTCGATAAATAATCTTACAATGACGTACATTCGTACAGTAATAAATTTTTTTTCGGAAATATCAATTTTATAATATTGGAAGTTTTATAATATAAAACTTCGCTTCACCTAAATCGAGTTGGCCACACATTTTTGCGAAATGGCCACACATGGCCATTGGCCAATGGGTTGCCCACAAAGGCAATAGAAACTGCAGGAAATGCACCATCTTTCGAAGGAGCAGATATATGGATTATGGAATCCAATTCTCATGCATAATAAACAGGCTTCATCACTTTTACCATAGTAATGAAGTTCCCATTTTGTAATAAACTATTTAAAATAGGCTAATTTCATTAAACACCTTTAATTTCTTAATCTATTCTTTTTTATAATGTTTTTTATTAAGCAGCTCTTATTTTCTACTAAATATACAATAAATCATTTAATTTAAAATTATGTAACATTTTGTAATGTAACATTTTGTAATGTAACATTTTGTAATGTAACATTTTGTATTTATTATTATTGCTATTGCTATTATTGCTATTGCTATTATTGCTATTGCTATTATTGCTATTGCTATTATTGCTATTGCTATTATTGCTATTATTATTATTATTATTATTATTGTCACTATTACTATTACTTTCCACTTTTACTATTTTTATGTAATAAATTAACTAAATGCCATTAATTTTTGCCTAAAAAAACCTCCATGCTTCCAACGGCATATTCAGATGAGGGTACTGTGAATATATTTTAATGTCGTATCAGATATCTAAAAATTATAAAACACACTCACTTTTATTCTTTTCTAAGTAAAGAATTTTGAATTTTGAATTTTGAAACCTGAAATCCACATATTTGCATAAGGTCGAACGTCGACATTATGAAATTCGATTTTGTTTATGGAATGCTTTTAATTAAAATCGTAACGCGAGAGTGAAATTTGGAAAAATAATCAGTGTCTTCGGTAAAAAAAAAATGCTTTTTCTAAACTTTCTTACACCCCTCCCCACCCCACCCCCCTACTTCAACACGAGCGAAAGTGATTAAAAATTTGAAAATGCAAAGTATATGATATAACCTGTTCAATTTACTGGATAAAAAATGGTCACGGACGAAAATTTACACAAATGTTAGGCCAACCTGGGCATTTACGATGTATATAATATATACATACAAGGTTATGAAGTCCGGGATGGGTATTAAAAGTAAATAACTTTTTAATTATTCCAAATAGAACAAATCATGAAGTCTACGACTCTCTCAAGATTTTTCATAGTTCACACCCGCACTTTGTGCTTCAATATAGTCTCCATCTTGGGCAATGCAGCGTTCGATTCTATTCTACAGGGTGTCCCATAAGTCCGGCATCATAGGAAAAATAATAATAAAGGCAAAACAAAAGCTTTTATTACAGAACGTGCTCAATATGTCCACCATTGTTTTTCAATACACAAATTCAGACGTGATACCCAGTCAGCAAGCACACGGTGAATGATGTCAGGAGTAATGGTGTTACATGTCCCAATAATGCGCTACCGCAAATGTTCAACACTCCTAATTTTCTCTGCGTATACCACGCTTTCAGTGGCCCCAGAGATAAAAATCTAGTGGCGTGAGATCCGGGCTTCTAGCTGGCCATTCCACAGGCCCTCGACGTCCTATCCAATGACCAGGGATTTGTTGGTACAGGTATTCCCTTACTCGGGTGCTGTAATGTGCAGGAGCGCCGTCTTGCTGGAACCATGTTGGGAAATTTCCTTTTTCGTTCAGACACTGGGAAATGCTTCTTCCTTGAGCATACGTAGGTAGGTGCCTCCAGTGACATGTTCATCGAAAAGAGGGGGCCTATGATGCGATCCTTCCAAATGCCACACCATACCATCACCCGAGATGCACCTTGTTCCTTTGAAGAGGTATACCAGTGAGGGTTGTTTTGAGACCAGTAGCGGGTGTTCTGTCGATTTACCTCACCATTTCCATAAAAAACCAGCCTCGTCACTGAACAGAATGGTGGACGGGAAATTGGCATCCCGAGCATATGAATTATGGTTTGTAGAAATAGAAAATATGAATTTCTCCTATGATGCCGGACTTATGGGACACCCTGTATAAGGATTGGGAAACATTTTCAGTTTCTTGCCGCGTGATTTGATGCACTACAGCTTCGAAATGTACCTTCAGTTCCGTGAATAGTGTCAAGGGGCTCCCGTCATGTTGGAAAATTGTTTGGTTCACAAGGTCTGAGGCCACCAGCTGTGGAAGGAAGTAGTTTTCCAACATTTCAAAATCTCGCTCTCCGTTCACGGTTGCTCTCTCAAAAACGAACGGACCCGATGACTTCGGATTTTCTTAAAACACATCATACATTGACTTTCGGAGAAAATCTCTGATTATGCCACAATTCCTGTGGTTTTTTCACTTCCCCAAATACGACAATTGTGGCGGTTAACTTTGCCACTGAGATGAAATGTTGCTTCGGCAGAAAATGTTAACTGGTTCAAAAAGTGTAGATCTTTTTTGATTCTTGTGAGAAATTCTTCGCAGAATTCAAGCTTAGCACTGTAATCTTCCTCCATTAGCTCTTCAACAACTTGGATTTTGTACGGATGTTGACTTGACTTCACTTTTAAAATCTTAGACTGTTGGGATGGGGATGTTCATTTGCTAGAAGCACGAGTAAGCGACTTTTTTGGGAGGGGGGGATTCTTTCGAACGCTTCTCGAACAGATACTATGCTTTCTTCACTGATAGCTGGTCTACCGGAACGAGGTCTGTCATGCACTGAACCGGTCTCTCCAAATTTTTTCATCCAGTTTCTCACTGCATGTTCAGATAGTGGATTTTTGTTGTACTCTGCCCAGAACTTGCATCTCACTGCTGTAACAGATTTCAGTTCGGCTAACCACAACATGCAGTTTACTTTTTCTCCAGTTGAAACTATAGAGGGGTTAAGTTGGATGCATCTATCTGCAAAAAAGGAAGTAGAATCGGGTGTGACATGTGCGGGTGTGACATGTGCGGGTGTGAACTAAAAACTTTATAAGAGTCGTAGATTTTCATGATGTGTACTATTTTGCTCCATTTAAAATAATTAAAAATTTATTTTTGAAACTCTTCCCGGACTGTATAAAAACTCTAACAACAACCTTTATAAAAAAAAATATACAGTATATATAACTTGAATATTTATAATGACAGTGTGTTTAATAAGACCTTTACCGCGTTATACAAATACTTAAACGTCATTACAATATTTTAATTTTCTCTACTCTTTTCACTATTATCAAGATAACGGGAGATAAAATAAGTTTAATGAGAGTAAAATGGAATTATTAAATAGCCCATGAAATTGTCTTCCGTAAAGCGTAAACAAACGTGTATTTTAAATCAAGGTTTTTAAGTAATAACTAGCAGGTTTAAAACTTGTTTTATTATACTCGTATAGGGATTAGTTCATAGACTGTTATTTAAATCAGAATTGTTTTAAAAGTGCAATAACCGGACTCTAATGTTAAAGATGAAAAGGAAAAATGCAATGAAGTTGGAAACTACGAGCTAGTGGGATTCGAACCCTAGTCGTGTGGATTCAGAGTCAGCGCTATTTTCTATTATTGCAATTCGTTCATATAAATGATTATAAATAATGTCAAATCACAACCCAGGAATTAGTGCAATGAGCCGCATTTGTTGGCCTGAGCGCTGTGCCAGTTTCTCTCTCTCCTGGCTGATTATTATTATAATTATTATTATTACCAAATCACAATATACTGTACGTACATAATGAAATTTAGAGCTTCTGTGTAAGTGTGAGTAAGTCTACAGGGTGTTCCATTTAAATGGAACCATAGGGAGCAATAAAGAGTGGAAAGGATAGTGGTACCTCTATTTACCTTCATTACCTTTATTTTCCTTTATTACCTTTTATTTACATTTTTTACGTTTACCTTCACAAATCTGGAAAAAAAAGACATTTTAAATGGAACCATAGGGAATAATTAATGTGGAACACCCTGTAGTATTCTTATGAAGTGTCACTTACCCTCATGCGTACGTAAAAGAAAATCACTTTATTTCATACAACCCTCTCCGTCTGAGAGATCAGCACCGTCACTAATTTACATACACACTGACCCGTCATAGGTCCAAGTCGTATTAATCCGACTATACTATATATATATATACACAGTAGATGTCAAAACAGGTTATGGAGAGGTTCATCTCGGAATGTGGTTCCAGATTGGGAACCGCATAGACACGAACCGGGAACTTACTGGTTTTCTGTTTGACCCTATTTACTATTAACATCCTACCTCATGGTGAACACAAACCTTTACTTTAGCGTTTCTCAAATTCTGTAGCGCACCGCCCTTCCTGGGGGCGTAAGACCTACTAAAGTCGGGCGCGAGGAAGTTGGCAAAAGAAAAATAATAAAGTAAAAATCTGGATATTTTCAATAATTCTAAATTGTCATTTTAACCGAGTTTGATGTACAAGTTGTAATTAGAAAACATACCATTAATAAATGAAACGTTCATTTTTACCGTTAGCGCACACTCATTACGGTACCAATAAATTACACTCCGAATGAAGGCCATTTACAGTTGAAATGAGGGGAATATGATGGATTGACTTCAGTTTAAAGAGAACGTCGATTTTAAATTTTGGGAAACGCTGCATTATTTTAAGAACATAACTTGTAGTCAGTAAAACCTCAATTTTACTGTTTAACATCACCCGCGGTTTGCGAGAGTTTTGCCCTCGTTTCCTGCTTTAGAAATGCCATACCAAGAACTATAACTTAATACCGTTACATTACTCAAGGCGGGTGATTCTTTTCTAACATGCATTACATTTAAACGCACGAATACAGAGTTAAACTCCTATAAATGTGACTAATATATATATATATACACCTTATGTTCTTTTGTGCGTTGGTCTCTCTTCACACGGAGGTCAAGCTGGTGGCCCCGCCTCTAGGTCTAGCCTGGTGGAGGAGCGAGTTGCTTTCTTGCGCGCTCCACCGTACATAGCCAGGCACGCCCGGCTCATCTGGTACTGTCCTGAGCCAGGCATCCAGTCTTTTTTTGAAGACTTCAACTTTGACGCCCGTTACGTTTCTGAGGTCCTTAGGAAGCTGGTTGAAAAGTCTTGGCCCCCTGACAACCAAGCTATTTTCCTTCAGGATTGAGGAGGTCCCTTGACGGGCCTTTAATTTGGGAACACTACACATTCTGCCTTTCCTATTTTCCAGTGTTGTTTGAATGGTAATTGGGTTTAGTTTTAGGTTTGGTACCAGTTTTTCGATCATTTTCCATATGTAGATTATGATGTACCTCTCTCCTCTTCTTTCCAGTGAGTACAGATTTAGTTTACATAGTCTTTCCCAGTAGTTGAGTTCTTTGCAGCCATCAATCTTGGCTGTGAAATGCCTTTGCGTTTCTTCTAGTTTATTAGTTTCTTTCTTTTTATATGGGGCGTCAAAACTGAGCAGTATTCAAGTTTTGGTATAATCAGTGTTTTTAGCAGGGGAATCATTACTGTCCTGTTCCCTTCTCTTGAACGTTCTTAGTACCTGTCCGGCGACTCTTTTTGCTTTATTTATCGACCTGATTTTGTTTCGAATTTCGCATCATCTGTCATTATTATCCCGAGATCGATCGCTTTCGTGCTTCTCTGAATTTCCTGTCTATCTGGAGCATAATATGCAGTCTAAGTTCTTCTTTTCTACCATATCTCAAGAGCTGAAATTTCTCGGCGTTGAATGACATGTTGTCTTCTGACCATTTGTATATTTTGTTCGTGTCCCTCTACAAGGCCTCCACGTCATGTACATCGCTGATTTTTCTGCTGATCTTTGTATCGTCTGCAAAGGATGTTACTATACTGTTGCTGTTTACTCCGCTGTCTATGTCTGTTAGCATGATAATGAACAGGAGTGGGGCCAGTACTGTCCCTTGTGGTACTGAGCTGCGTACTTCCGATTCTGATGATGATATACCTTGAATTTTGACGACCTGCAGACGATCTCTAAGGAAGTTGTAGATCCATTTTCCCACTTTGCCTGTTATTCCCATATATTTAATTTTATGTGCTATTATACCATGGTCACATTTATCGAAAGCTTTAGCAAAATCTGTGTATATAACATCGTAGTTGTCATTGCCTTCCAATGCATCTAGGATATTGTTGTAGTGTTCTATTAGTTGTGATAGGCATGATCTACCTGATCGGAGTCCATGCTGATTTTCGTTGAATCTTTCCCGTGTCTCCAGGAAATCATAAATTTTCTCTAACTATTCTTTCAAATACTTTGGTGAGGTGGGACGTCAATGACACTGGTCTATAGTTCTTTGCTTGAGATCTGTCCCGTCCTTTATATATAGGGACAATGTTTGCTCTTTTCAAGATGCTCGGTATTTCCCCAGTATCTAGGGATCTTCTCCATATCCAGTATAAAGGTATAGCTTTTTCATTTTTACAGTTTTTAATCAATAATGCGTTCCAATTGTCCGGACCTGCAGCTGAATGTGGTTTCATTTGTCCTATAGCTCTCGCTACATCTTCTGGTGTAAAATCAAAGTCTGTTATATATACTCCTTGCAATTCCTCTTCAAAGAATGCATTTATGTCAGGTATCGCTTTGTCACTTTTTGGGGTACTGAAAACTGATTCATATTGAGCTCTCAATGTATCAGATATTTCTTTTGGATCGTCGGTTAGTTCATTATTTCCCGTCCTGAAGGGCCCAATAGCGGCGCGCGTTTTTGTTTTATGCATAGCTATAGAAGTATTTTGGATTTTCCTTTATTGCTTCTACCGCCTTTTCCTCTTCCCTCTCTGTATGGTCTTTAATCAGGGCTTGTATTTCCCTATCGATACCCTCCAGTTTTTCTTTTATTGCTTTCCTGTCATTATCTCCGCAGTTACCTAACTTCGCCTCCACTCACTCTCTTTTGCGGAATAGTCTTCTCTTTTGCCTCTCTAGCCAGCTCCTCTTTCCTTTTGGCTGTGATTTCGGAGCATATTTTTCTAAAATTCTCAGCGTTTTTTCTTCCAAGGTTGTTAGCATTTCTTCAGTTGTTTTATTCTCGAAAATTGTTCTCCATTCTATTTGGGCCATGTGCGATCTGATTGCTTCCCAATTTATAGTCTTCGAGTTTAAGTTAAAGGCCCCGAATTTACTTTCCACAATATGTGTATTGTCTTTTAATGCTGTCGTCATATTTGTTGATATCTCGATTAAGTTGTGGTTTGAGATAATGGTTGGTTTTTTTTTATATCAGCAATCAAGTTCGTGTTATTCGTGAATACCAGATCCAGGCAGTTATTTTTCCTGTATTTTCTGTTATCTCCTGTGTCAGCATAAACTCATTTGTGAGAGCCATCAACATTTTTGCTTGCTCCTGGTCTTCTCTGTGCCCCCCCCCTTTGTCCTCGTGAATGTATATATTCCTATCCACCTTTTTGTATTTTATAAATGAGAAGTTAGTCTCTGCAGATCATTATATTGGGGGATGGAGGGTTTATGGCCTTTATTAGCTTTCTGATGTCATCAATGGCCTCCGAGAATTTTTCGGTTGGGGTGCTTGGAGGTCTATAGATGACTCTTACTATCAAGTTTAGTTTTTCTATTTTCACTGCTAGGAGTTCCACATAGCTGTTTGATTTACTTAGTATCGTCTCTGTTATATGACCTTCCTGTACATATGTAGCACAGCCACCTTTCCGTCTCGTCGTTCTATCCGCTCTTAGTAAGTTGAAGCCCTCTATATTTCTCTTTCTTATCAATACAATGTTCGCAGTCTTCACAATTTCCTTGGCAATCTTTAAGATGAGTTTCTGTGAGACATGCGATGTCCGCTCTTGTTTCGTCCATAAATCCTTTCGGGTACGAAACCTTATTGAGTGATTGGTTTGGTCTTATTCCTTGAATATTAGCCAGGACAATTTTTATGTTCTCTGTTTTTCGTTGCCCCTTGTGCATTTCAAGTTCGTTTTCCTTCGATATCGCTTGATTCGTTGCCCTATGATCGTCCGAAAGAGATCCGTTTCCGCCTACTTTTATTGGTAGCTTCTTGCCCGGTAGCGATTTGGCTCGGGGTTTCCAGCTGTGTCAAGTGCATGTGGATGACATATATATATATATCCCTCAATTTCTTGCAAGTGCCCTTTTTTCGAGCGCAAGTGCCCTATTTGAATGATGTGTATGCCTCTGAAAACAAATTTTGTTTTTGTAAAACGATTATGGTTATTTTATTTTATTATTCAAATTCTATCTTGAGCCTTTATCCGTATACATTGTACTTCCAAATTTGTAGTTGTAATGGTTTTCATAGGTGGCCCTTAGTACTGGTGCAACCATATCACTATTTTTATCTTCATCTTATTCTGATAGCAGGCCCGTAGCCAGGGGCCCTTGACAGGAAAGGTCCACTTTTGTAACCATCGTTATAACTTGTGATGTGATATTGTAATACATAACATCATTTAGTAAATAAACACTTGCATTTTTTTTGCATTTCCTTTTGAAACTTCACAAACTACTCTAAACTCCCTCCACAGTGACTAGGTCGTTGCACCAAAAGGTCGGCCTTTCTACAATTTTGACCCCCCTCTTGGGAAGTCCTGGCTACGGGACTGGATAGTTTTTTTAATTGGCAAGACATTTTGTAATCGTTTGAAATTTTGTGATAATTGTTGTACCCAAATTAGATTTTTATTTTGTATCATTTGAATGAGACCGACCTAATAAAACAATACAATTGATTTTACACTCGCTCATTGATGGTCTGTTTTAAGAAACAATTTTTAGTACTGTACCCTTATTATTTTAGGGGGTGCCCTTTTTTCTTTGGATCCCCCTCTTATTGAAATGCCCAGATATCCGCCCTTGCACACCCACTTTGTATTTTACATATCCGCACATATCACGTCCGTATACACACCAGATGTCCCAAAAAATGTGCCTATTTCTAAATAAATGTTCTAAGCTAGAAAAAGGTATCTAGACACAAAAACAAACCCAATAGGTACGTAAAACATAGGAGTTTATTAACCTTAATTAAACATGTTCAGTGTAATCGCCTTTTCTCTAACACAATATTTAATCTTGCACAAATGTTTGACATAATTTCTGGAAATATAATAGATCAGCTGGGAAGTTATTGATTACCTCACAGACTTTGGTCTTTAGTCTTCAAGTGGCCTCGGGTTGGTAGAATAGATCCGGTCTCTTATGTAACTCCACAAAAAAGATTAGTCGCCCGAAAAATTCTTCCTCAAAAAGTTGCGAGTTTCACAAGCAATGTGTAGAGGTGCTTCATCCTGCTGAAACCACTGTAAATCTGGGATAATGCAGTAACTTCTTTTACGGGACAAATTATTTAGTTGTGGTAAGTAGAAATCTTGTAGCATCTGACGATATGAATTTTGCGTTACCATTATTGCTTTTCGAGTTTCATTCTTACTACACTATACTTACTATACCATACCACCCAACAGCATCCCAAATGTCAAGTTTAGCAACATAACATGGAAGCTCTATTGGAGCGCCAGCATGGCTTCCCCAGTAACGAAAGTTTTGCTTATGAATCTCCCTGGACAAATGTACATTAGGGTGGGTCGAATTAATGAATTTTGGAATTTTGATTGGCCTGTAGTCGTAGAAGTTGCAATTTGATGAGAAAAACGCTTTGTAAAAATCATACCGACCTCAGCCAAATCTTTTCCACTGCCCCAAGCGAGTGAAAAATTAGCAATTTCCCTATTTTTGGCTATTTTCGTGAAAAAATTAATTTGGGATTTTTTATTGGTCTATTGTCATAAAAGGTGCGTTTTCATGAAGAAAACACTGAAAATCTTAGACATCAGAAAATATCTTCCACTGTCTTGAGCGAGTTAAAAATTAGAAATTTCCATATTTTTGGTTATTTTCGTCTAAAAATGAATTTTGGAATTTTGATTGGCTCGTTGCCATAAAAATTGCATACTATTACTGATGAGGAAAAATCTCTCTAAAAATATTACTGGCCACAGAACTGTCTATTTTATTTATATAAATATACATCCAACTCTTAGCTGATAAGTAATTTGTATTTCTTATCACCCAGAACTCGCCACGAGGTTGTATATCGAGTTGCGCCGGTGCCCGCCCATCCACCCAACCATGCTAGGCACTTTCCGCGCGTGTTACGTTTTCACTCTGTTCATTGCTCACTAAGTTTTTACACCATATAATCTTTCTTTGGGTCCAATACTCCGATCAGTTTTTGGGATTCCAACCGAGTCCTAATGAAACCATCTCTCCGTAACTCACCACACACAGATAATGATACCTGGTACAATTCTTTGGATCGATGCCTGCCACTATTACCCTTATGTTGATTGCTTATATTTCCTTTTGTTTGAAATTTTTTAACAGTTCGTGATATTGGCTTTTCATCGGGTGGATCTCTGCATCCATATTCTCTTCAAAAGTTCCTTTGCACCTGCGTCACAAAATTTGTCACTTGAAACCAGTCAACTATCTTGATTTTCTGTTCCAGCTGCAAACGCGCGGCATCACTATTCCAGAGTTCAGCCATTAGAAATGTATAGGTATATGCGAAATAAAAATCCGTCTATTATCTTTCTGAAGAAGAAACACCAATAATAAAATATACATCCCTTATAAAACTAGGGTTTTTTGGGGGGGGGACACACACACACACACACACACACACACACACACACACACACACACACACTGTATTTTACAGCAATATCACTATAACAATGACGACCTTTAACGGTATGGAAGGAAAAAATATAAAAAAACAAACTGATATTATCAATTATTCTTTGGTTCCATGAATTAAGATCGGCATTACATATATTGAAAATACTCGGATTTGTTAAATTTGGGTTCGAAGATGTTTTGTATATAATATTTTAATACTACGTCTGCCTTGATATCATATGCATTGGCAGCTTCAGTTTACAATTTATTTCTTTGTTTACATGGATATATAATTTAAGGTGGTCCAAAAAAAAAAGAAAATGAAAAATATATTTCTCTCGACATTTGTTCATATTCCAAAAACACTATTGATGTTAGAAATAAAAAACTGGATCGATTTGTGCATATTTAGAGGTGGCGCAACTCGAAGCATTAGTATCATTATACAGTTTGAGGTGGCAAATTTCTTTAAATTTGTGGAACCCTTGAATATTAATGGATTTAGCTCAAAATCCGGTCTGACGTCTTTTTCCATGTAAGGAATGAGAAAATGCATCGGGAGTTATTTGTGCATCTTAATTTCTTACCATTTAAAATGTACAAATAAAATTAAAATGCACAAATAAGAGCTCCCGATATGTTTTCTCATGACTTAGATAGAGAAAGACCTCAGACCGGATTTTGAGCTAAATCCATTAATATTTAAGGGTTCCGCAAGTTGAAGAAATTTGCCACCGCAAACTGTAAATCAGTGTATAATGCTGATAACGTTTCGAGTTGCGCCACCTCTAAATATGCACGAATCGATCCAATTTTTTATTTCCATCATTATTACTGGTAGTGGAATATGTGCAAATATTGAGATATATATTTTCCATTTTCATTTTGTTGGACCACTCTTATATATATACCTTGTTAACCTTGTTTGGGTTCCGTGCGTCGGTCTTTCTTCACACGAAGGTCAAGCTGGTGGCCCCGCCTCTAGTCCTGGCTTGGTCGAGGAGCGAGTTGATCTCTTGCGCTCGCCACTGTACACCAGGTACACCCGGCTCATCTGGTACCGTCCTGAGCCAGACATCGTCTTCTCTTGAAGACTTCAACTTTGACCCCTTAACGTTTCTGAGGTCCTTTGGAAGCTGGTTGAAAATTCTTGGCCCCCTGACAACCAAGCTATTTTTCTTCAGAGTTGAGGAGGTCCCTTATCGGGCCTTTAATTTGGGAACACTACACATTCTGCCTTTCCTATTTTCCAGCGTTGTTTGGATGGTAATTGGGTTTAGTTTGAGATTTGGTACCAGTTTTTCGATCATTTTCCATATATAGATTATGGTATACCTCTCTCTTCTTTCCAGGGAGTAGAGATTTAGTTTACGTAGTCTTTCTCAGTAGTTGCCAGTAGTTTCTCAGTTTATATATATTATTATATATAGATGGATGGATGGATGCTTTTTTAGTCCAGTACATTTCACTTCCGTATACAGCTCTAGTCTGCTTTTGACCATGGAGGCTTAACAGGCAAGTTTAGGTCTACTACACAGAAATTGAATTGTAAGATTAACCAAACTGTCTTAGTTTTATAGAATTTCGAAGGAGATAGGCTATAACAAAGAGGAGGAGTTTAATATCTACTATTTTAAATTTAGGGTTTGGATGTGTTACCCATGGTAAAAGATATTTTTTTCGTTATTTTTTTCTTTTTAAAGGTTAGTATTATTACAGAAGTCTGCATTTCAAACTAAAGTACGAGATGCTTTATTTCTATTACGTGATCTTATACAATTTTGACATGCTGATTTCAAATTTCACAACCATTTTTATGTATCACGTTAGGGTTTTCAACAAAATATGTCAGATATATTCATAGTATGTATTAACTAAATTTCCAAGAGTACAAAATTATAAGAAATACAAAGTCAATACATTTCAAAGTAAATTCACCTTTGATACTTAATTGATACATAATAGATTAATCATGATTGATCAGTAGGAGAAAATAATTGGGTTTTTTGCTCGCTTCTTGTGTTGCATTTCTTCCGAGCCTTCCCGTTTCAGAGACCAGCAGTAGTTTGCTATCATGTTGACATCCCACCTTCTTGGTATCTCTCTTCCATAGTCTTGATATCCTGATGGAACCTTTCTCCTTGTTCCTCACTCACACTACCCAAGTTTTCAGGAAAATAGCCCAAATACGAGTGAAAGAAGTGAACCTTTAGACTAGTGTTGCAGTCTAGCTTTGCAATTTTGCTCAGCATTTCATTGACAATGTTCTTGTAGTTGGGATATTTTTTATTGCCCAGAAAGTTCTGAATTACACTTTTGAATGCAGTCCAGGCTCCTTTCTCTGCTCTGTTCATCGTTCCTTCAAACTGCTCATCCTGTGTCATCTTTCTGATTTGCGGCCCAACAAAGATGATGCCTTTTACGTTTTCATAGCTGAGTGTTGGAAATTTACTACAAATGTATTTGAAGCAGTTTCCCTCCTTAACTAATGCTTCATCAAGCCCAGCTTTATATAAAGTGGTGGTAACAAAATCTTATTAGGCTCAATCAGCTTTTCGTGGATGATGTTCTTTGAACCTGATGTAAATGTGTTTCTGGGTGGCTATACCTTCTTTTTTGTGTTGATTTCTCGCTCTACTGTCGCATTCACATAAGAAGCAGGGCATTTTTGTGTATCCGTACTGCTGACCAAGAAGCATGCACAAAACCTTCATATCTCCACACACAACCCACTGATGTTCACTGTATCCAACCTTTTCCAGAAGAAGCTTCAGATTCTCGTATGTTTCCTTCAGATGCACTGAATGTGCAATAGACACAGAAGCATATTTGTTTCCATTGTGAAGAAGTACTCCTTTCATACTTGTTTTCGAGGAATCAATAAAGAGTCTCCAGTCACTTGGTTGAAATGCAGCTCCTAAGTTTTGTATCAATTCCAGAATGTTATTGCAGTAGACAAGGGTGTCGTACGTAGAAAAATATGGCACAAATTCCTTTTCACGATGTCTGTGTACCAAAAAATGATGCTCCAACTTCCAGGAGCAAGTACAGTACTGTCCGATTCAGACTCTAACATTACCTTTTGAAGCTGGTGTGGCGAAGGAATAGGCACATTTGGGCCATGTTTTATAGGTCGCAGCGCAGATTGAAGGTTGGGATAGGCAATCTCTCTCTGTTTTTCGTGTTATAACCTTCAATATTAACAGTGTAAAAGTAACAGTCATCCGTGTGGTTCTTATGTTCATGCCATACCATGGGTACTCCAAAGTTCAGTGACTTCTTTCTACCTTTACTCCAGATTCTCAAGGCCTCAACACAAGTTCGACAAACTGTATGTGGAACCCATGACTTATCTTGATATTCAAGCTTCAGTCCAAAATAGGCATGATACATTTTCTTGACAAAATCCGTGATCTTCTGTCTTTGTTTTTGCTCCACAAAACTGCCATAAATATAGAAGAATATGTCAGGGTTATGTGTACAACCTCTTGTTACCATAATGAGTAAATCTGAAAGAAACGCAAATATTAAAATTATAATATATATATATATATATATATATATATATATATATATATATATATATATATATATCACATTTTTAATAGTGTCCTCCTCTCAACGTGAGGCACAAAATAAATCTAATAACCAGGCTGCTGGTGTAAAGAGAAATCATAATCTCACTATATTAATTCCAAACGTTTCTGTCAAACGTTTTTGAAATCTGTCACTGAAGATGGTACCTTGAGTGCCGAAACGTTTGGAATTAAATATAGCGAGATCATTATGATTTCTTTTTATACCAGTAGCTTGGTTATTATACATAATATATACCTTACCTTACAAAGGTTCCGCGCGATGATTTCTCATTTCGCGAAGGTCAAGCTTGTCGCCCCTCCTCTCGAGTTGGCTTGGTGAAGTAGTGAGTTGGATTCTTGCGCTCTCCACCTCACATAGCCAGGTACGCCCGGCTCATCGGGGATTGTTCGGAGCCAGGCGTCTAGTCTTCTTTTGAAGATTTCCACTGCAACTCCCTTCGTGTTTCTTAGGTCTTTGGGCAACTGATTAAACAGTTTTGGTCCTCTCACTACAAAACTCTTTTCTTTCAGGGTTAAGGATGTTCCCTGTCTCGCCTTCAATTTGGGAATACGACACAGTCTACCGCTTCTACTTTCCACCGTTGTTTGGGGAGTTATGGGATTCAGAGTAAGATTAGGGACTAGTTTCTCCATTATTTTCCAAGTGTAAATAATGGTGTATCTCTCTCTCCTCCTTTCCAGTAAATATAGGTCTAGTTCTCGTAACCTTTCCCAGTAATTTAGTTCTTTGCACCCATTGATCTTGGCTGTGAAGCTTCTTTGGATCCCCTCCAGCTGTCTAATGTCTTCTTTTTATATGGGGATGTTAGGGCTGAGCAGTATTCCAATTTGGGTATGATCAGGGTTTTCAGTAGAGGAATCATTACATTCCTATCCCTTCGTTTAAAGGTTCTCAATATCTGACCCGTTATTCTCTTTGCTCTGTTTACTGCTATATTATTTTGTTTCAAATTTCGCATCATCTGTCATTACAACCCCTAAATCTTTTGCTCTGGAATTTCTCTGAATTTCCTGTCCATTTGGGTATAATATTCCATGGATTTTAGGTCTTCTCTTTTTCCGTACCGTAATAGCTGAAATTTCTCGGTGTTAAACTTCATATTGTTGTCTTCCGTCCACTTGTAGATTCTGTTTATGTCCGTTTGTAGAGATCCTATATCTTCTGGGTTTCTTATTTTTCTACTGATCTTTGTGTCATCCGCAAAGAATGTTACTGTGCTGTCTCTGGTAACGTCCTCATCTATGTCAGTTAGCATGATTATGAAGAGTAGTGGAGCTAATACTGTTCCTTGTGGTACCGAGCTGAGGACCTCTGAGTCTGATGAAGATACTCCTTGTACTGTAACGACTTGCCGCCGCTCACTAAGGAAATTATATATCCATTTCCCTACTTTTCCTTTATTCCCATATATTTCAGTTATGTATTATGATTCCGTGGTCACACTTGTCGAACGCTTTAGCAAAGTCTGTGTATAGTACATCATAGTTTTCATTATTTTCGAGTGAATCAATAATGTTGTTGTAGTGTTCCATTAGTTGTGATAGGCATGATCTGCCTGACCGAAACCCGTGTTGGTTATCATTTAATTTTTTCTGAGTTTCCAAAAAGTCATAGATTTTCTGTAACTATTCTTTCAAATATTTTAGTGAGATGAGATGTAAGCGATACTGGCCTATAGTTTTTGGCCTCGGATCGATCTCCTTTATATATTGGGACTATGTTCGCGCTCTTCAGGATGCCCGGTATTCCTCCCGTGTTTAATGATCGTCTCCATATCCAGTATAGGGGCTCGGCGATTGCATTCTTGCAGTTTTTGATCAGTGTGGCATTCCATTTATCCGGTCCTGCCGCTGAGTGTGTTTTTAGTTTCCCTATGGCTTGTGTAATATCATCCGTCGTAAAGTCGAAATCCGTTGTACTTTCCACTTGTGGTTCTTCTTCAAAGAACGCGTTTCTATAGCATATCAATTTGTCAGTTTTTGGGATACTGAAAGATGATTCGTACTGAGCTCTTAATATTTCAGATACTTCTGTTAGATCATCAGATAAATCACTGTTCTCATTTTTTAAAGGTCCGATAGTCGCATGGTTCTTCGACTTTCTTTTTGCGAAATTATAGAAGTACTTTGAGTTAGCCTTTATCGCTTCTTAGCGTCGTCATCTTCGTTTTCTTTATGCTTCTCGATTAGTTCCTGTATGACGACATCGATACTTTGTAGTTTATCATTTAATATTTTTCTGATGTTATCTTTACAATTACTTAATTTTGCAGTCACTCTTTTTCTCTTTCGGAACAATGCCCTTTTTTGTCTTTCGAACCTGCTTCTCTTTCCTCTTTGTTGTATCTTTGGGACATGTTTTTCCACAATTTCTAACGTCTTCTCCTCTAACGTCATTAGCATCTCCTCCATTGTCTTGGCCTCGAAAATGGTTTTCCAATCTATTACTTCCATGCTGGATGTCACATCTTCCCAGTTTATAGCTTTGGAGTGAAAATTAAAAATTTCGAATTTGCTTCTTTATGTTGTGCGTGTTCTTTCCTTTCCTGTTGCCTTTATATTCGTTGTTATTTCAATGATGTGGTCTGATATCATAGTTGGGGATATTTCTACATTATCAATTAGATTACTGTTCTTTGTGAATACCAAATCTAGGCAGTTGTTTTTTCTTGTTTTTTCTGTTATTTCTTGCGTTGACATAAATTCATCAGCTAAAGCTAGTAGCATTTTTACCTGCTCCTGGTCTTCTCGTGTGCCCCCCTTGTCCTGGTGTATGCATATATTTTTTCCTATCTTTTTATATTTCATGAATGGGAAATTAAAATCACCACAGAGAAAAATATTTGGGGTTGGAGAGTGTAGATCTTTTACCAAGTTTCTTACCTCTGTAATGGAATCTGAAAATTTTGAGGTTGGCGTGTTTGGGGGTCTGTACATTACAATTAGTACCATATTTAATTTTTCAATTTTTGTTGCTACACATTCTACGTAGTTGTTTGATGTACTTATAGCCATTTCTGCTATGTGCCTTTCGCGTCTGTAAATAGCACATCCTCCTTTACGTCTCACTGTTCTGCGGCTCGGAGGATGTTATAGTTGTCAATTTGTATTTCTTTTTTGTCAATACAGGACTCACAATTTTCACAGTTCGCCTGGCAGTCCTTTAGATGAGTTTCCGTGAGGCATGCAAAGTCTGCTCCGGCTTCTTGCATGAGTCCTTTCAGGTATACAACTTTGTTCGTGGAATGGTTTGATTTAAGGCCCTGTATGTTGACTAGGATTATTTTCATTTTTTCTTTCTTTTTCGCATACAGGTGGTTCCGATTTGTTTTTCAATGGGGGTGCCGGTTTCGTTGCCTTGTGGTCCTCCGAGAATTTACCTCTTTTTATCTTTGTCGGTACCTGTTGTCCCGATAACGCATGAAGTGCCTTTGTTCGTACCTTCTGTCCGGCTCTCGGATTCCTATATTTATATTTGTCAGCTGGTTTTGTAATTGCTGGAGAGTATTTAGCAGCTGAAATGTGTTGGCTGCGTCTAAAAAATTGGCACTCTTCTTTGATGTTCGTTTTTTTCTGTTCCCTCGTTGCGTTCCTTTGAGGGTGGTGGTATCGGCATTTTTTTTCGTATTTGCAACTCTCATATCTTTCATAAGTGTTGCAGACCGTAAGATGGTGGAACATGCATTTCTTCTCAAACTTGCAGTATCCACTTGTGTAATGCATTTTGCATAATGTGGGATGTGCATCAGCGACGTGCACTCAGGGTAGGCAAGGTAGGCAGTGCCTGCCCTAGCATAAAATCTAAAAAAGTAACTTTTTTTCGTTATTTAAACTTCATTCTTTCAGTTCCTTAATGCTTTCTCTTAAAATACATACAAATTTCATGCTAATTCTGTATGTAGCATTATGTGTAATGCTGAAGCAGGCACATATTGCTATGCTTTTTATCCTGCATATAAATTATAATAGCTAAATTCTTCGTAGCGCGTGCCGTCATTCCAAGCTTTTTCCTTTAAAACAATAGGAAATAGGCAATTTTTAACCTGCCTACGAAGCAACCCATGGGGCGGGCGTATGATGTCGAAACGTGGCAACGCAACTGCAGTTTTGCAAGATATGAACAGCAATCCTTTATCTTGGGATGCAGATACTTTGATAAAGAGTAATGGGTTTTATAATTGGCTGACAAAAGACTCAACATACTTTCTACTAATGACCTATGAAGAAATTTTCAATAAAACTGAGCTACTCTTTAATATCTTGCAAACTAAAATAATAGATATTCCATATTGTATTGAAAGAATCAATGACAATAGAATCATTAGAAGATATGCATAAAAATTTTGTTGTTTTTTATGAGAAGTTTGAAGAGAATTGTATAGGAAATAACCTTGCTGAATCAAATTGTCGCGTAAAACATCCAATTAAGGAAGAGAGAGAGAGAGAGAATTTTTTGTCTTATATTGAATGATATAATTAAACAAATGGAAGCTAGATATAATGACTTAAAAAATTTGCGGTTTATTACTTTAGTTGATAGTAAGAAGTTTGCCGAAATGGCTAGTCAAGTTGATAGGGAAGCACAAGAAAGTTTAGAAAAGAATTATGCTAACTTCTTTGATTTCGTAAGACTAAAAGCTGATTTGGCTGGAATCTATAATGCACCAATGTTACGAGACAAATCTATTAAAGATTTGCTCGTCTTCATTTTTAAAAATGAACTGGAACAAACATTTCCCGAAGCAGTGAAACTGCCGAAATTGGTCCTTACAATTCCAGCTACAATTGTTTCAGTTGAGCGAACATTTTCAGCTTTAAAAAGAATTAAAACATGCACTAGGAATCGAATGACACACGAAAGGCTTTCATCGCTTGCTTTAATCTCTATAGAAAAAGAAAGGTTCATGAAACTGGAACAAAGTACTACACACAACTTTTATGACATGGTTACAGAAATATTTCTTCAGAAGGAGAGACGAATGGAATTTATCTACAAATAATGTAAGTAAATACTTAATAACTCAAATTTTATTTTGAACTTTTAATATTTTTATTAATTACCGGGATATTAGTTGGTATAAAATAGCTATGAAATTCTGACCAGTATTAAGTTGAGTAACAATGCGATGCATGCCTAATTTCTATATTTCGATGGTAATTATTGTTAATGCAGTTTCCAGACCCTTTGTTGGCAATTGATTTTATTAGTGCCTACTGCCTACTGCCTACCCTGAGTTATTACGCACCGCACGTCCCTGATGTGCATATATGCATTGCCCATCCCGATATCTGCAGTTTCCTTTCGCGTAGTATTTGCCTACGATATTTTCTATGCTTCTACTTTATTATTATTTTCCAAGTTCTTAGTTTTGGCATTATCATTATTTTCCTTTGGCTGTTTATTTTCTACGTTTTTAGTTATTATCTTTTTATCATTTCGCTCGTTGGACCGTTTGTCTACTTCGCAACTTTTACTTATTTCGTTCCTTTCAGCTCTGTCTTCCTTCCGTATTATATTGTTTATATCGTTATTTGTTATTAAATTATTGTTCGTTATTATGCTGTTATTCGTTATTTCGTCTTCTCTCTCATCCACCCGGTTTTTCGTTGAGACCATTCCGGACCCATGTGTCCCCATTATTTCATTCTTTTTTGTAACTTTCGAGTCTGCTATCTCCATTTCTTTAAAGACCACGAAAGAATTTACGGTCTGTGTACAGCCTATACATGCGCCACATAGAAATTTGATCCCCACGACGTGTTTCGCGTTCGAGACAAGAGTTATTTCCCTATCATTCCAATTCATGCAGTTAAAGTCGTTTAATCGTTGGTAGAAATCACATCTAATCGCTAGGTTTTCAGTTGTTACTAAATTGCACAAATTATAGATTAAGTGAGAATTTTGGACCCATATCCATGCTATTCCTTAATTAGCGTAAGAAGAAATACCCACACAAATTCTTTATTTATTTATTTTTTATTTTTATTCCTGTTTCTTTCCTTTCGATGGTCGAGGATATTTCGAGGGTTTTCTGACCATTACGTTTTATGACCTTTTTCCTGCTTTGTTTCAAACTTTCTCGAATGCCAACCGTATTTCATTTTGAATATATACGTTAAAATTGGTGATAAATTATGTAAACTGTATTGCACTTTCTTAATTTTAATGAATTTCACTTTATAATTTATATGCACGGATTCACTGATACTTTATACACTTTCGGGTGCAAACAGAATAAACCGCCGAGTCCTTCTAATTTGGGTGTTAAATAGAGAGAGCAAAACAAAACGTCCATTCACCACAGGGTACAAACAACATATATTGCATAATTGAGTGTATGTCTACATACCACCCATACAAAATAGGTGATAGGTATTTGCCAGAAAAATGGATGTGATTTTTTGATTCAGCACACCTGAATTGATAAAAAACAGTTAGGCATGTTGAAACAGCAGATACTGTATGTTGCATACCAGTTATTTATTAGTTCTTCTTGGAATACTGTACTTACATATGTTTGAGTAGTATGTATCACATAAAATACACAGGGTGGTACAAAAGTAATGCCTCTTATTTTATTTCTCACTAAATATAATTACAATGAAAATTACAGGGAATATGCATACATACGTGGCAAGTAGTTATTTTTTCACATAGTCTCCGTCAAATGAAATGCACTTTTGCCAACGTTGAACCAGGCGCTGTAAAACTCCTTGTCATAACATCAGAACCAGTTACGAACCTTCTTCATCACGTCATTGTCATCCTCAAAGTGTTCCCCACGTAATCCATCCTTTAGCAGGCCAAAAAGGTGGTGATCTGAAGGCGCAAGATCCGGACTATAAGCAGGATGTGGGAGGACGGTCCATCCCAAGGCCGCGATTGCCTCCCTTCGGCTTCGTTGCGTTTGAAGAGTTCCATGCAGATGGACTTCCGATTGCCTTTGTGCTTTTTCGTCAACAATCTTGGGACCCACCGCGCACAAATCTTGGAGTTTCCGTGTTCCTCTATGATGCTCATGACTGCTGGTTTTCCAATACCCACTGCCTCGCACAACTCGCGTGTTGTGACGCGACGATCCTGTTTAACGAGGTTTGTCGTCGATATCGGTTTCCCCGCTTTTGAAACGCTTTGCCCAACGTCTTACGCAGTTTTTAAACGCCTATGAATATCCACTGGAGGAATCTCTTCCGCATTAAGAAATTCAATAACTGTTTTCTGCTTCGTACGCACATCTAGCGAGGCAGCCATTTTGACAGCGTGGTGTGGTGTTGTCACGTGTCCGACAGCGCCGCTCAACTTAAAATGGCCAGGGAGATACAAACCTTTCATTGTGATCTCGCGTAGCTTTCCTACGACGCTTTGGTTACGAACTGAAAAATAAGAGGCATTACTTTCGTACCACCCTCGTATAACTGCCAGAAGTATAACAGTAAAACTTTGTAAATAATAATGATGACTAGTTCTAAAAAACCGGGATTATGACATCTGATCGACTTGACATTCTGTCGAAAAGTACAGTATATTGTGGGTCAGATTAAATTAGGTGAGGTTAAATTAAGTTAGTTTTTTTAGTGTCGATGTTCTGGTCTTGTCGATTCGATGGGTATAGGTCCTAAAACACGACGCGCATGTTTGGTTAGCTTAAAAAGACTGATAATTTTACATCATTTTACATTTTTAAATCATTTTACATTTTTACTGGTGGATGGCGAAATTTAACCTCATGTCAATAACTTGCCGGAACCGAGTCTAATGAAGCCAAACCTTCATTATATCCATTTTTTTTATTTAATGATTTTAAATTAAAAGTGAATCTGTAGGGACACAGCTAATGTCGCTACCGCTTCGTGTCTCTAAAGATTGTTGCGATGACGTAAGGTGCAAGAAAACACACACACACACAAACGTGCACACCTCCGCATAAACGAGGTACCAACTTTTGAAAATCCATATATCTAGAAAACTAATAAACTAAACTTAATTTAACTTTACCTAACCTTAGTCTCATCAAACCGGGAAGTGTTTTGAACACGGTTGACGGCTCGAAGGGTGTTTTTTGTTTAGTTACTAAATAATGAACTACTCGCTAATCTAGCCAAAACTAACTTAACCAACCTAATCTATCATACTCAGGAGCAGCATATTTTTTTTTCGACAACAAAAATGTGTGTAGGTTTTTCTATATAAATTTTTAGATCACCTGAAGATCAGAGCCCTCAGCCTTCGTTAGTTAGCTTTACAAGGCTAACTAACGAAAATATCACGACTTAATCTAACCATTCGTTAGGTCAATTGTACGCCCTTGGCGATTGGTTAGGTTAAGTCGTGATATTTTCTTTAGTTAGCTTTATAAGGCTAACTAAAGAAGGCCGGGGGCCATGATCTTCAGGTGATCCAAACTTTTTAATCTTCCGAGATGCCAAAAATGTTAAATCACAAAAAAAAATTACCCTACTACATCTGTCAATTAACACGCACTCTACCTCACTTATTCTGTTTACACACACACACACACACACACACACCACGCGGGCACAAAAATGACCGTTAAGCCTCAGACCTGAATTACATAACGTACTGCGAGAGAGTCCATTTAATAACTTAGGAATTTTCTGAATTTTGTATATGAATAAAAAAGGAATTTTCTGAATTTTGTATGCGAATAAAAAAGGCTTCAAAAGATGTAGAGAGAAATGAAATTTTTCTCTTTCCACGCACGGGACTGATTTAATTTTCTAACATTTTTACTTATTACAATGGAAACAATTTTTTTCTTGAGAATAATAAATAAATATATATATATATATATATATATATATATATATATATATATATATATATATATATACACAGGGTGGTTCAAAAGTCCCTATTTATTTTGCTGAAATAATAGTATTTTAGGATAAAAATTGGCATCACTTTAACATATTGCTTCCCAAAGCATTCGGGAAGCAATATGTTAAAGTGATCCCTCCTGGAAAGCAATATGTTAAAGTGATTAACACTGGGAAGCAATATGTTAAAAAGAGAGAGGCTGGTTGGTTAGAAAGGGGTTGGTAATCTAGGCTAACTAACGAAAATATCACGACCTAACCTAACCAATCGTCAAGGACGTACAGTTGACCTAACGATTGGTTAGGTTAGGTCGTGATATTTTCGTTAGTTAGCCTTATAAGGCTAACTAAAGAAGGCTGGGGGCCCTGATCTTCAGGTGATCCAAGTATTTTACATTCACAAAAATGGCAAAGCATAATAAGTTAAGTTGTCCATAAATTTACACTTTCTCGACTAGCTAATCTCTAAATATTATAAACTATTGTAATGTAACGGTAATTGGTTGTGTAATGTCTATTTTTGGGAAGCAATATGTTAAAGTGATTAACACTGGGAAGCAATATGTTAGTGATATACATTGGGAAGCAATATGTCAAAGAGAGGTTCCTGGGAAGCAATATGTTAAAGTGATCCTAAAATGTAATAACATAATTAGATGTGCATTTATTTATCAAGCTTTGGACTAAGATGCTAAATGCTAAGATGCTAAATGGATTGCGAAATGGATTATCTCCGCATGGGATAACCTACACAAAATGAGGGAGACCATTCAGAAGGGTTGGGAAATCAGCGGCATTCATGACATTCTTGTTATACAATAATAATATAGTATAATTTAAAATGTTTTTAATG
Source organism: Bathynomus jamesi (assembly GCA_023014485.1). Classification (NCBI taxonomy): domain Eukaryota; kingdom Metazoa; phylum Arthropoda; class Malacostraca; order Isopoda; family Cirolanidae; genus Bathynomus; species Bathynomus jamesi. The sequence continues at coordinate 262,075 of JAJOZX010005849.1, read as the reverse complement.
CTTTTACTTTACAGTTTTATTACAATATACTGAATTTACTTTTCGAATAAAGTATTTTAATGATATAAGTTTTATTTTCTTACTATTTTCCAAAGATTACTTTAAATTGTCAAATTTTCGCCTGCTGGATATTTTCGTGTAAACTATAGCCAACGCGAAAAACGCACATATTTCCTGCAGGCGAACATTTCCCATTCACTAGTATATAAAACGTTCTATTGTAGTAGCTGTTCATATAGATTTGCAGTAATCATAATGGAACCTTATTACTGTATAAGACTAGTAAACTACATGGAGTTCAACGCTGTTCACGATCATATTAATTATTTATCTTTATGAACACAGACATTACATTATAATTACCTGTATGTCAATGACCACATTCAATTGTCCTTTAGATATACAGTATATGTCTGTGTTATATGTTGTTGGACTCAGTTGTCCCCACTTCACCCCACCTTCGCCCAGTTGGGTACCTTGACTAACACTGCGACGTTGCCACATGTACAGAGTCGCCTGTGAGGCGAGAACATTACCTATGCGGGCAACTCTACATATTATAAAGTAAAAGGACTCATTCTACAGGGTGTCCCATAAGTCCGGCATCATAGGAGAAATTCATATTTTTCTATTTCTACAAACCATAATTCATATTTTTCTCTTTCTACAGGCCATAATGTCTGTGAGCAAGGAAGAACGAATCCAGATAATTCTACTCATAGGAAATCGGAGTCAAAGAGAGGCCGCTGCTGAATTTAACAGACTGCATCCAGACCGCGAGCCAATAACACAGAGTTGTGTTAGCAGACTTGTTGCAAAGTTTAAGGAAACAGGATCCATAGAAGATAAACCACGCAGTGGACCTTCAAGGAGGTCTACTGACGATGATACAGCGACTGCTATCCTGGCTCATTTTAACAGAAGTCCCAATAAGTCTCTTCGGCGATTGTCCGCCGAGACAGGAGTATCGAAAAGTAGCATCCATCGCATTCTTCAGGCTCACAAATGGCATCCATATAAACTTCAGATCCTACAGAAATTAAGCGAAGATGATCCCGACCGGCGGATGGAATTTTGTGAATGGGCTACGGAACAATAAAATAAAAGCTTTTGTTTTGCCTTTTTTTATTATTTTTCCTATGATGCCGAACTTATGGGACACCCTGTATTATAGAAGAAGGATCCCAATTACATTCCAGTGTTTAATAAGATGAGTAACCAAAATTATGACAAGGAATGTTCGAATGACTCTGTATTAATTGATTATGTTAATTCTGAATTTTACCAATACATAAAGTTAAATACGAGTGTCTCAAATAACTATTGTCATCTTTCAAAAATTGCATTGATGTTCCATTGTATTTTGATTTACTCTTATTAGGGTTAAAATTATTGAAGTAAAATATTATTTTTGTAAAGTCTTTTATTCACCTCCAGAAGAGATTACAAAGAATCTGATAAACGTTGTGTTCTTCGCTCCTTAAGAGACCCAAACAGGCATATATATATACAGGGTGTCCAAGAATTATCTGTACAAGTTTTGGCTGTTATTAAAAGTCAACCATGAAGTGTAGAAATTCCAGTGTTGTCCCATTTTACAGAGAATCTCATTAAGTTTTTTCTGATACCAAGTTTTGACAAGTTTTTTAGAAATTCCAGTGTGTCCGAAAATTATCTGTACAATTTCATCTTTTAATAAAATTCTTGATAACACACGTAAAATTCTTAAACAAGATTATTTAGAATCTGTATTTTCAAAAGTTTCTTTTGTTAAAGTAACGTTGTTACAAACATTCGATATGTGCACCATCAGTGATTCGCAAAACATCCAATCGATAATCCAAATGTTGCCATGTACGCTGCAGCATATCCACATCAATTCGCTCAATAGCAGCTGTGATTCTTGCTTTTAAATCATCAATGTCTGTCACCCGCGTACAAAAAGAAAAAAACTTGTCAAAACGTAATGAGTTTCTCTGTAAAATGGGACAACACTGGAATTTCTACACTTCATGGTTGACTTTTAATAACAGCCAAAAATTGTACAGATAATTCTCGGACACCTGAGAGAGAGAGAGAGAGTTACAAGGAGTTACAAGGAAAAGAAGTACCTCAAAAGGCCTTGCGGCCCATACCGAGGAGGTACCAATGGCAACGGGTGCCACGGAAAATTTTCTACACACTCAAATAGTGTGCAAGATTTGGTCTAACCTTTTCTTGAACTGATCCACCGAGGAACTGTTCCTGTTATTAAAAGTTTATTTTTCTTTCAACTATCCTAGCAGTAGTAGAAAACTGGATAGAAAAGTAGAAGGCTCCCTCCGCCTCCGCTCCCTCCCTGCCAGAGGCAGGTACGGAAAAAGGTTGAAGAAAATACCTTGACCCTGGAAAAGTAGCCAGGAAATTTTACAGGAAAGTGGAGAATATATAAATATCTCTATATTTACCTTGCTCACAGAGACACCGTGCAAGCGAACTCCTGCAGAGTTTTATTATGTTTTAATCTTAACTATCAACGTGTTAAAGTAATTCCCACATATACTAGTCCTAAATCGTTTCAAATCCAACTTCTAACCATTGTTGCGAGTTGGGTTATCATTTGAACTAAACATACTTCTAAAATCGGCATCTTTGAACCCGCGTCACGTAAGCGTCGATTGTAGCCCATATGCCTAACGAAAGGGATTAACTTTGTGGCATTTTTCGCCAGTTTCCAATCCACCTACCTACTTCCCCACCAATACCCAGCGCGCGCACTTCGGCCATTAGCCGGCGGTGAGGTACCTTATCAAAGGCCTTCTAATCAATCGCCCTACTCTTATCATACTCACTCAACATGACGTAGAAAAACTCGAGCATGATGGTGAGACACGACCTATGCCGTCTAAACCCATGTTGGGGTCCCCAAGTAGCTTGTACGAATCCAAATGGTCAACAATCCTACTCGCTATTATCCCCTCTAAATAGAGAGAGAGAGAGAGAGAGAGAGAGAGAGAGAGAGAGAGAGAGAGAGAGAGACTTCGTAACCTCTTAGCAGTTCCGTGCATTGGTTTCTCTTCACACGAAGGTCAAGCTGGTGGTCCCGTCCCGTCTCTAGGCCTGGCTTGATGGAGGAGCGAGTTGCTTTCTTGCGCTCTCCACCGCACACAGCCAGGTACACCCGGCTCATCTGGTACCATCCTGAGGCGGACATCGTCTTTTCTTGAATACTTCAACTTTGACCACTGTAACGTTTCTGAGATCCGTTGAAAGCTGGTTAAAAAGTCTTGGCCTCCTGACAACCAAGCTGTTTTCCTTCAGTGTCGAGGAGGTCCTTTGTCGGGTCTTTAATTTGGGAACACTAAACATCCTGCCTTTCCTATTTTTCATTGTTGTTTGAATGGTAATTGGGTTTAGTTTGAGGTTTGGTACCAGTTTTTCGATCATTTTCCATATGTAGATTATGGTGTACCTCTCTCCTTCTTTCCAGGAGTACAGATTTAGTTTACGTAGTCTTTCGCAGTGGTTGAGTTCTTTGCAGCCATCAGTCTTGGCTGTGAAATGTGTCTGAATAACTTCGTTTATTAATTTCTTCCTTCTTGTATGGGGACGTCAAGACTGAGCAGTATTCAAATTTTGGTATAATCAGTGTTTACAGCAGGGGAATCATTACTGTCTTGTCCCTTCTTTTGAACGTTCTTAGTACCTGTCCCTCGACTCATTTTGCTTTGTTTATCGCTATCTGATTTTGTGTCTCGAATTTCGCATCATCGGTCATTATAACCCCCAAATCTATCACTTTCGTGCTTCTCTGAATTTCCTGTCTGTCGGGGCATAATATGCTGTCTGTTTAAGTTCCTCATTTCTACCATATCTCAAAAGTTGGAATTTCCCGGTGTTAAATACCATGTTGTCTTCTGACCATTTGTATATTCTGTTTGTGTCCCTTTGAAAGGCCTCCACCTCTTTTTCATCGCTGATTTTTCTGCTGAGCTTTGTATCGTCTGCAAAGGATGTTACGATACTGTTGCTGTTTACTCCACTGTCTGTGAACATGGTAACAGCAGGAATGGGGCCAGTACTGTACCTTCTGGTACTGAGGTGCGTACTTCTGATCCTGGTGATGATATACCATGAATTTTGACGATCTGCAGACGTTCTCTGAGGAAATTGTAGATCCATTTACCCACTTTGCATGTTATTCCTATATGTTTTATTTTATGTGCTATTATAGCATGATCACACTTGTTGAAAGCTTTAGCAAAATCCGTGTATATGACATCGTAGTTTTCATTGCCTTCCAGTGCATCTAGGATATTATTATAGTACTCTATAAGTTGTGATAGGCATGATCTTCCTAATCGGAATCCGTGCTGATTTTTGTTGAATTTTTCCAGTCTCCAAGAAGTCATAGATTTTCTTTCTAACTATTCTTTCAAATACTTTGGTGAGGTGGGACGTCAATAACACTGGTCTACAGTTCTTTGATTGAGATCTATCCCTCCTTTATACGTATATTGGAACAATGTTTGCTCTTTTCCAAGATGCTCGGTATTTCCCCAGTATCTAGGCATCTTCTCCATATCCAGTATAAGGGTGTAGCTATTTCATTTTTACAGTTTTTAATAAATAATACGTTCCATTTGTCCGGACCTGCAGCTGAATGTGATTTCATTTGTCCTATAGCTCTCGCTACATCTTCTGGGGTAAAATCAAAGTCTGTTATACAATCTTGCAATTTCTCTTCAAAGAATGCATCTATGTTCGGTATCGCTTTGTCACTTTTTGGGGTATTGAAGACTGATTCATACTGGACTCTCAATGTTTCATATATATACACTGTGTGTGTATATATGTGTATATATATCTATAATGTATAATATGTTATATATATATATATATATATATATATATATATATATATATATATATATATAATATATATATATATATATATATATATATATATATATATTAGGGTGTTTCATACCTATAGGGTAAAATAAAAATGAGCTTGGAGTTTTAATCCACACGTTTCTCCGTATTCTAAAGAAGAAGAAAACACGTTTGTGCAAGTTTGACCCAGATCGCGCTGCATTTAGAGGTCCCCAACTTTGACGATTTTGTCAGTTCATTTCTCGCCTGCCTGCAGTGAAGACGGTTTTCTTCGTCACTTGAGCGGTTCGTGTTGTATAGCCTATTGGACAACTATGGAGGTAATTATATATGCTACTAATTATCTCATTTTACTGTGGTATTGAAATTTATTATTATTTAATTTCTGTCATTTTACTGTGGTGGTGATATTTATTATTAATATTACATGAAATTAATTAGTCTGTTGCATATTGGACAACTAAGCTGGTAATTATTTATGATACTAATTAATGTAATTTTACTGCGGTATTGAAATTTATTTAATTAATGAATTGTCAAAGAGAACGTAGTGTACACGTATCAGTTTTATAAATAAAGAAAGCAGTAACTGGGACTCGAACCAGTGTCATAGCCGTTTGGCGGCATCGCTCAAGTCGGCGTACACAGCACGCTATCCACTCCCTAGATGGTGTAGTGGATAGCGTGCTGTGTACGCCGACTTGAGCGATGCCGCCAAACGGCTATGACACTGGTTCGAGTCCCAGTTACTGCTTTTCTTTATTTAATTAATGAAATTAATTACGATGTGAAATTATTTCTGTGGAATTATTTAGTTTGTTTTCTTTTCCAGGTGTCTACCAGAGCGAAAACAGAAGTGTTTCTTATTGGCCAGACGGATGCGAACATCACATCAAGTGGCCTTCCAACTCAGTTGCAAGTACTCAAAAAGTACTTTTACCACCAAAAGGAGCAAAAATTTGGACGTACTAAATGCCTGAACCTGTGCCTGGATGCCTCTCTCATATTTTGGGAGAGAGCGAGAATCCCCATGATGCGTCGAGATTCGGCCTTGAGGAAGATGGAATCCCTTCTCAAGGAATACGACCGGCTTGTGAAGCACAAGTCACATAAAGCAGAGTCCTTCCGAGTGAAGGAGGCGATGTTCAAGGAGGCAATAGCGAAGGAGATCATGGACATTGCTCATTCACAGGCTAAGGAAATGATGAAGAATCAGGAGGACATCCACTTTCTCGACATGCAGCGTGAAGATCCAAATTCCTGCAGCATGGGCCCTGTTGACATGAAGCTTCACTATAAGGAGATTAGGAAAAGGAAGAGGCTGGACAAGATTAAGGAACAACAGGAGAAGGCCAGGAAGGAACAAGGAGCTGCAGAAGATACGGGGGCTTTAGTGATTTCAACTTCGTCAGAGACTGACTCAGATGTCGTTGACCCAACCGTGGAAGTTTTTCCATCCTCCTCCAAGGGAAATACCAAGAAGCGACGCAGGAATCTGATCTCACAGGATGTGACGACTACCTACGATCGGCTGAATATTTCGTACCGCGATTCAGCTATGTCGTACGCTGCAGCGGCTAAATCACTAGGTTTTGACTTGGATGAACTGTCCATTTCTGCCAGTACCATGTACCGCACACGCAAGGCTCTCAGGAAGGTGGCTGCTGAAAGTTATCAATCCGACGAAGTTTGTCCTGGTCAGCCTCTTGTCTTGCATTGGGACGGTAAGCTCCTACCTGACAATGAGCAATGGAAGGAGAGCGTTGACCGGATCGCCGTCCTCGTCTCTGGCGACGGCAAGGAGAAGTTGCTCGGCGTTCCTAAAGTGACGTCCGGAACCGGCGAGAAGATAGCGCGAGTTTGCTTGGATTTGGTCAAGGAACACAGGATGGAAGAGCGCGTGCGGGAGGTCTGTCGACACGACAGCGTCGAACACCGGGATTCATATCGGGGCCTGCGTCCTGATTGAGAAAGGTCTTGGCAGAGAACTCATGTACTTCCCCTGTCGGCATCACATCTATGAAGTCATCCTCAGCTCCGTCTTCAAGCGTGCATACGGCCCTTCAAGTGGCCCCGATATACCCGTTTTCAAGAGGTTTCAGGCACAATGGAAGTTCATCGACCGGTTGGACGTGCGGCCGTACGATTTTGCTCAAGTCAATGACTCTATGAGGGAACTGAGGGAGAAGTCAGTCCTGCTGGTGAGAGGGATGGTGAGCACGTCGCATCAGCGCGATGACTACAAGGAACTGCTACAGTTGGTTCTCATCTTCCTGGGAGAAGCAAAAGTGGTGGATTTCCCTCTCAGAGCCCCTGGCGCTTACCATCACGCTCGATGGATGGCGATAGCCATCTACTCCTTGAAAGTAATTCTACTGAAGAAGCAGTTCAAGATGTCGAGTCACGAGTTGGAAGCTCTGACAGCCGTAGGTCTCTTCGTGTCCCTCGTCTACATCCGAGGTTGGACTCGTGCTGCAACCTCAAGCAAGGCTGCCGCAGTTGATCTGGAATTTCTGCGTGACGCGGAAGCCTTTGCCATGTCGGGATATTCGTGTGTTAACGCTGCGCAAGAAGCCATGTCTCGACACCTATGGTACATCTCTGAGACTCTTATTGCCATGGCGTTCTTCGACGCAGATGTGGCAGATGAAGGGAAGAACGTCAGGAATCTTGCCTCGAAACACCTGGCGGAGTTCGTGACAGGAAAGACGATGGCTTTCTTCCATGCATTCGACTTGGACACAGAATTCATGAAAAAGCCAGTTGCCGAGTGGACTGAAGTAGAGGGCTTCAAGCAAGCAGCGGCAACTGTTAACAAAATCTCTGTCGTCAACGATCGGGCCGAAAGAGCCATCGCGCTCACCAAAGAGTTCAACTGTTCTCTGACGAAGAACGAAGAGCAGAAGCAGTATTTGCTCAAAACTGTGATGCAGCATAGGGCGAAATACCCGAATAAAACCAAGAAGGATTTCATGGACAAATGATTCGCAAGAAGTGGTTATGTTTTTTGTATCTTTGTGAAAATGTGTAGTGAGATGGTACTCGTTTGTTGAATAAAATTCATTGACAGATTTTTGTTTAATTTTTTAGGTTTATGATCTGCCAGAGCATCAAACTGGGGACCCGTAAACTTTAAACTATTGAATTAATACTTCGGTTTATCAGTCTCCTCAGCAAATGGAACAAGGGGATCCATGTGGATTAAAATTTTTCCAAACTTTTAATTTATGAAACACCCTATATATATATATATATATATATATATATATATATATATATATATATTGTGTGTGTGTATGTGTATATTATATATATGTATGTATATATATATATATTATATATATATATATATATATATATATATTATAATATATATATATAGTGTTAGTTAGTTAGTTAGTTAGTAGGAAAAGAAGTACCTCAAAAGGCCTTGCGCCCATACCGAGGAGGTACCAATGGCAACGGTGTCACGGAAAATTTTCTACACCCTCAAATAGTGTGCAAGATTTGGTCTAACATTTTTTTGAAGTGATCCACAGAGGAACTGTTCACAACTTTTGAAGGTAACCTGTTCCACGTGTCAAAGATCTTATACGTAAAGTAATTCCCACACACACTAGTCCTAAACCGTTTCAAATCCAACTTCCAACCATTGTTGCGAGTTGGGTTATCATTTAAACTACTGTAAACATGCTTCTAAAATCGACATCGTTGAACCCGCGTAAGAGCTTGAAAACCTCGATCAGTTGACCGAGAGAGCACAATATTCTTGTTCCGAAACTGAAATTGCCTCCTGATATAACCCAACAGCTTCTGGGCTTTCTATTCCACCTCTACGCACTATTTCGTAAACTTAAGGTCGCTGCTAATTAGCGCACACAAGTCCTTTTCCAAATCAGTCGCCTCGATATTACTCCCCAACATCGAGTAGTCCGACTTGGGATTGGCGTAGCCAATGTGCATCACCTTGCATTTACCAAAGTTAAACGGAATTTTCCATTTTTCGGACCACTCTCCTATCCTACCTAGGTCCGCACGCAGTTGCTTGATCGCCTACGGCGTCCCAACATTGGCCCCAAGCTTGGTGTCATCAGCGAATTTGGCGATCCGACTGACGATGCCACCGTCTTTATCATTTATGTAAATGATAAACAACAGCGGCCCCAAAACGGAACCCTGAGGAACCCCGCTAGTGACCGAGGCCCAACCCGAACTAGCCCCTTTAATTACAACCCTCTGCCGCCTATTCTTCAGCCAATTTTCAATCCACCTACCTACTTCCCCACCGATACACAGCGCGCGCACTTTTGCCATTAGCCGGCAGTGAGGTACCTTATCAAAGGCTTTCTGAAAGTCGAGATAAAGTATATCAATCGCCCTACTCTTATCGTACTCACTCAACATGACGTGGAAAAACTCGAGCAAGTTGGTGAGACACGACCTATGCCGTTTAAACCCATGTTGGGAGTTCCCAAGCAGCTTGTAGGAATCCAAATGGTCAACGATCCTATCCGCTATTATCCCCTCTAATAATTTACCTACAACTGAAGTGAGACTAATGGGACGATAGTTCCCTGGACTTTCGTGATCCCCTTTCTTAAAGATAGGGGTCACGTTGGCTTCCCTCCAGTCACCAGGCACCTGGCCCGTCTCCAACGATTTGTTGAAGACTGTAGCCAGGTGGGGAGCCACCTGGTCCCGCACGTCCCGCAACACTCTTGGGAGAAACTGGTCTGGCCCAGGAGCCTTAAACGCGCTCAGTTTGTCTATTCTATCGGCAACGACTGTCGCGGTACATCGAACACTATCCAGGCCAGCACCTTCGTGCCTGACGCCTGGCTCGGGGGTGATGCGGGTGTCCTTCCTGGTGAATACTCCCGCAAAGTACTCATTAAGCATATTGGCGATGTCCGCGTCGGAGGTCCGCAGAACGCCGCTTCGGTCCTTTAACGGACCTATTACACTGGTCAACACTCATTTTATTGCCAATCATATTAGAGTGATTTTGGGGTAACTTTGTGGTGCTGATTCCGAATATGACATCGGTTTTGCTAGATTGGCTCTAATTTATGAGATAATTGGTACCCCATTGAAAACGTAAAAATGCAAAAAATTTAATGTTCAGGCGGAGCCTACTTACAAATCGCATTGAAATTGTCTCAAATCATACAAAAGTAAACACATGAAATACATAATGGCATTTTATTCGGTCTCACCATCTAGAATGTTCCGGTAGTTTCCCATATGCACGCGTTATGGTTACGTTTCCTATTAATTGAGTGTATTCATTATCTCAAGAACTAGAGCCAAATCGGAAAAACTACTTTCATTTTGGAATTCAGCAACCCCAAAATACCCTAAATTCGTACGAATTTCCTTGGCAACGAAAAAAAAAATGTTTTTTTGTTGACTTGTGTTATGCTTCTAATGGGCTTTCCACTATTAACATAACTGAAGAACTCCTTAGGGTTCCCCTTGCAGAGGCTTGCCACCCGTAGTTCTTCACTACGTTTCTCTAGCCTAACCTTCGCCTTCACTTCCCTACACAGGCGGACATACGCTTCAGTGTTCTCATGGGAACGATTGTCCTTCGCCCTCCTATACGCTACTTTCCTATTTCGGATAGCCGAAGCGATGTCACGATTGAACCACTTAGGCTGCGTTGAAGCAGGGTGGCCGGTTTTGAGGGTATGGCAGCAGACTGCAGCACCATAAACTCGTCCCGGAATGCACTCCACACTCCCTCAACATCGCCGCCGGCCTCTAACCCCATCTCACCTACGCTATCCCGGAGGCTAACAAAGTCCGCCCGCCGGAGATCGAGCTTACTGCCTCTCGAGTTACCACGCTTCACCCGAGGGACGCACACACGGAACCTAATCAGACCGTGATCACTCCCGCCCAACGATTCGTCAACGGTGAGGCCCAGTGACGAGGTTGTCTTCGGTCGTGAATACTAAGTCTAGAACGCTTTCGCCTCGTGTAGGCTCATTGACCCACTGAGTGAGGAAGTTCTCATCAGCAAAGTCAACTAGCCTCCTCCCTTCAGCATCAGCAGTCCTGTCTTCCCACTTTATGCTGCGACAGTTGAAGTCTCCTAAAACTACACACACCCTATTCCCTAGCAGGCTACGGAGTTCGGTGTACAGGGCTGTATTCTCCTCGAGGAGGAGATGCGGAGGTCTGTACACCAAGATTAACCTATAGTTTGTCCCTCCCACGTTCAGAGAGAGACTGAGAGACTCAACCTGGTATTATTTCTCACGCTACAAAGAGAGAAAATGAAAACGCCTGTGAAGCGTCGTACAAAGTGAGTTACCGTATCGTCCGTTCTGGTGAGGCTCACGCGATTGGAGAAAATCTTAGAAACCCCTGTGCATCGTTTCATGAATGTTAGGTGATAAACAACTAAATACAGTCAGTTCAGTTCCAATTTCGAAATGAACTATTTCAAGACGAATCCAGGACGTGAATTGTGACCTAGAAATCGAATTAATCACGCGCATCAGAGACAGTGGTTGTTTTTCTTTACAACTTGACGAGACAACTGATGTCACTAATCTTGCTATTTTGCTCGTGTTCATAAGATACATACACAACAATGTAGCTGAAGAGGAAATGTTGTTCTGCAAACCTTTGAAAACACATACTACAGGTGAAGAAATTTTTAACCTCGTTGACTCCTACTTTACGGCAAAAGGGCTCTCATGGGAACAGTGTGTTCATGTGTGTACAGATGGTGCGCAATCAATGACTGGCAAACACCGTGATTTTCATTTATACTTACAGCAAACCATCAGGAATTATTTCCCACCTGATGAAGAAGACCGTAGTCGGTTGCGAAATCCATTCACCACATCTGTGCCACATCAAAGTTTAAGCGTGAAAGAAAATGAACAGGTAATAGACATAAACACAAACATGCTGTTAAAAGACACTTTCAGCAACACTCCATTGATCAACTTCTGGGCACGCCTGAAGGAAGAATTTCTTGAAATTTCAAAACGTGCTGCGTCGAAGCTACCTCCCTTTGCAACCACATATTTATGCGAAGTAGGATTTCCAAAGTACGCATTAACTAAAACAGATTACCGAAGTAGGCTTGATGCAGAACCGGATATGAGGTTGCAGTTGTCTAACATAGAAACTGACTTCCAGAAGCTTCTTGACAAGAAGCCAAGTCCAACCATCTCATTGACTCGAAATAAGTCAACAAAAATTATTTCAGAGCCACTTAATACAGGGTGGGGCACGGGAACCAAGTGTTTTTGGAATAATCAGGAAAATGATATTTATTTTTGTAAAGAAAATATATTGGTAGAACAACATTCGTAAGAACATAGCATTTCATGTCATAATAATCATGTACCGAAAATTATATCTGGCATATGATGTCCTTGGCCGTCGACGCATTGTTGAAGGCGTTTACGAAAATTGGCCTCCACTCTTCCCAGCAGGTCTCTGTTGATTTGGATGATTTGTTGACGGATCGCTTCCTTCAATGCATCTAATGTACGGGGCTTGTCCTCGTAGACACGTGACTTGAGGTACCCCCATAGAAAGAAGTCACATGTGGACAAGTCAGGGACCGAGGGGGCCATGCAATGTCACCAAATCTCGAAATGAGATGGTTGGGAAACGGGGGGCGAAGAACAGCCATTGACGCTCTGGCGGTGTGTGGCGTGGCCCATCTTGCTGAAACCACAAATGTCGACGAGCAATACGCCTTCTTCGTAACTCAGGGATGAAAAAGGTGTTCACCATCTCAATGTAACGCCCAGATGTTATGGTAACTGTAACCCCATTTTGTTCGAAGAAATAGGGACCGATGACGCCAAACTTTCCCACCGCGCACCAAACTGTAACCTTAGGGCTATGCAGCGGTTTTTCATGGAGTTGTCGCGGATTTTCAGCAGCCCAATACCGACAGTTTTGATTGTTGACGGCCCCATTAAGGTGGAAATGGGCTTCATCACTCATTACCACCATCATGTTTTCATTCTGCTCATAAAGTGCAAGCATTTCCTGTGCAAAATTCAGTCGTTGGGGCAATCGTTTACATTCAATTCCTGCACCATCGCTAACTTGTATGGGTGAAAATGTAATTCTTCATGCAAAATCCGTCTAACAGTACGATTGCTGATTCCGAGTGCAGCTGAATGTCTCCGAGCAGAGCGGCCTGGGCTTTGCAACATCGCTTGTCTGACCCTTTCAACGTTCTCTGGAGTACGCACAGTGCGTTGCGGCCCCTTCGGTTTTGTTTTCATTATTGAGCCTCCTTCCTGTTCGAAGATTGTTAACCCAACGTAAGATTGTGTCACGAGCGGGAACAGAGTCATTTCGATGAATGTTGAATCTGCGGCGAAACGCACGCTGAACTGCTGTCACTGACTCGCCACTCCTAACAAAATGATCAAACGCGAACATGCGGTGTTCTAACGTCCACTGCTCCATGATGGCACCTGAAAGATAAAGGTGAGTGTTAGTTAAAGTTAAATGCTATGAACCCAGGAATGGAATGCTACCTACCGCACGCCCCTCCCATTCCTAATGGCCGATTACTAGCTATTCAAAAAACACTTGATTCCCGTGCCCCACCCTGTACCTATATAATATTTTTTTAGAACATTTAATAATTGTTATATTACGTTAGGCTTCAGCTGTGAATTCATTTAGGGAAAAGTGTTCCGTGGTAGCAAAATGTTTGAGAGAACCATTCCAAGTTTAGACCGTGGAGTCTTAGCGCGAGAATTTAAAATTAAATGGGTTTATATTTTATTTATATTAATTTATTTAACTTATTTTATTTAGCAGTATCAGCTAATTTAATTTTTTTTTTTTAATATTTCCTGTTTTCCTCCAAAGTTGCTTCAGCCACTGGGCCCCGTGTCTTAGTGGTCTAATAACTGAGAGCGGCAGGATCTTTCAGTCCTGAAACCATGTTGATTCGGAGTGAATAAACCCTATTCTCCGGGTAGTAAACAATTTTATCTCTAATTACACGTTCAAAACACTTATAAAGTGGGATGCGAGTGCTACTGAGCGATAATTCCTAGGTATTGCTGTTTCCTCCTACGAATAAGGGTGAAGTGTTCGCGTACTTTTAATGGGGAGGATTTGTCCCGTGTCCAAAGATTTTCTCCAAGTATACTGGCTTGTCCATACTCTTTGCATTGTTTCAGAAACATGGTACTCCAAGTGCATGTCTGTTCCCAGCGCTGAATTTTCTCATATTTATAAGAGGGCTTTAATTGTGTCCCCTTGCAAGAATTCAAAATCCATTATATACAGTATATATGAGGCGGCGCAAATACGAGGGACGAACTCTCCAAACCAGTTTTGCAATACATGCGTTTAAACTTTGTGACTATTGTGTATGAGGGGCACATAGCGCAAATACACACATTGAAAATAATTAAATTTTGAGTGTACGAGGAGGGTATTTGGCTATACCAAGTTGTCTGTGGATAGGGGAGAGTTGAACTATTCATTCGTGATACAATCGCAAAATTGGCAATGTGTAGCGAGTTCGTCCCTCATACTCGCTCGCGACGCCATATATATATATATATATATATATATATATGTGTGTGTGTGTATGTGTGTGTGTGTGTGTAATGTGTATATATTGTATATACACACATATATATATATTGTATATACACACACACACACATATATATATATTGTATATACACACACATTATATATATATTGTATATACACACACATATATATATATTGTATATACACACATATATATATATATAGTATAACACATATATATAATATAGTATATACAACATATATATATATATATTGTATATACACGTATATATTATAATATATATATATATATATTGTATATACACGTATATATATATATATATATTGTATATATACTTATATATATATATATATTGGTGTATATACTTATATATATATATATATTGTGTATATACGTATATATATATATATTGTGTATATACGTATATATGTATATATTGTGTATATATGTATATATTGTGTATATGTATATATTGTGTATATACGTATATATGTTATATTGTGTATATAGTATAAATGTATATATTGTGTATATACGTATAAATGTATATATGTGTATATATGTATATATTGTGTATATACGTATATATGTATATATTGTGTATATACGTATATATGTATATAGTGTATATACGTATATATGTATATATTGTGTATATACGTATATGTATATATTGTGTATATACGTATATATGTATATATTGTGTATATACGTATATATGAATATATTGTGTATATATGTATATATTGTGTATATATGTATATATTGTGTATATACGTATATATGTATATGTGTGTATAACGTATACATGTATATGTTGTGTATATACGTATACATGTATATATTGTGTATATACGTATACATGTATATATGTGTATATACGTATACATGTATATATTGTGTATATACTTATACATGTATATAGTGTATATACGTATACATTATATATTGTGTATATACGTATACATGTATATATTGTGTATATACGTATACATGTAATATATTGTGTATATACGTATACATGTATATAGTGTATATACGTATATATGTTATATTGTGTATATACGTATATGTCTATATATTGTGTATATAACGTATATGTCTATTATTGTGTATATACGTATATGTCTATATATGTTTATATACGTATATATGTATATATTGTGTATATACGTATATATTATATATTGTGTATATATGTATATATTGTGTATATACAGATATATTGTGTATATACGTGTATATTGTGTATATACGTGTATACGTATTATTGTGTATATACGTGTATACGTATATATTGTGTGTATATACGTGTATACGTATATATTGTGTGTATATACGTGTATACGTATATATTGTGTGTATATACGTGTATACGTATTATTGTGTGTATATACGTGTATACGTATATATTGTGTGTATATACGTGTATACGTATATATTGTGTGTATATACGTGTATACGTATATATTGTGTGTATATACGTGTATATGTATATATTGTGTGTATATACGTGTATATGTATATATTGTGTATATATACGTGTATAGTATATATTGTGTATATATACGTGTATATGTATATATTGTGTATTATACGTGTATATGTATATATTGTGTATATATAAGTGTATATGTATATATTGTGTATATATAAGTGTATATGTATATATTGTGGTATATACGTGTATATGTATATATTGTGTGTATATACGTGTATATGTATAATTGTGTATATATACGTGTATATGTATATATTGTGTATATATACGTGTATATGTATATATACGTGTATTGTATATATTGTGTATATATACGTGTATATGTATATATTGTGTATATATACGTGTATATGTATATTGTGTATTATACGTGTAATGTATATATTGTGTATATATACGTGTATAGTATATATTGTGTATATATACGTGTATATGTATATATTGTGTATATATACGTGTATATGTATATATTGTGTATATATACGTGTATATGTATATATTGTGTATATATACGGTATATGTATATATTTGTGTATATATAGTGTATATGTATGTATTGTGTATATATACGTGTATATGTATGTATTGTGTATATATACGTGTATATGTATGTATTGTGTATATATACGTGTATATGTATGTATTGTGTATATATACGTGTATATGTATGTATTGTGTATATATACGTGTATATGTATGTATTGTGTATATATACGTGTATATGTATATATTGTGTATATATACGTGTATATGTATATATTGTGTATATATACGTGTGTATGTATATATTGTGTATATATACGTGTATGTATATATTGTGTATTATACGTGTATATGTATATATTGTGTATATACGTGTATATGTATATATTGTGTATATACACGTGTATATGTATATATTGTGTATATACGTGTATATGTATATATTGTGTATATACACGTGTATATGTATATATTGTGTATATACACGTGTATATGTATATATTGTGTATATATACGTGTATATGTATATATTGTGTATATATACGTGTATATGTATGTATTGTGTATATATACGTGTATATGTATGTATTGTGTATATATACGTGTATATGTATGTATTGTGTATATATACGTGTATATGTATGTATTGTGTATATATACGTGTATATGTATGTATTGTGTATATATACGTGTATATGTATATATTGTGTATATATACGTGTATATGTATATATTGTGTATATATACGTGTATATGTATATATTGTGTATATATACGTGTATATGTATTATTGTGTATATACGTGTATATGTATAATTGTGTATATACGTGTATATGTATATATTGTGTATATACACGTGTATATGTATTATTGTGTATATACACGTGTATATGTATATATTGTGTATATACACGTGTATATGTATATATTGTGTATATACACGGGTATATGTATATATTGTGTATATACACGGGTATATGTATATATTGTGTACATACACGGGTATATGTATATATTGTGTATATACACGGGTATATGTATATATTGTGTATATACACGGGTATATGTATATATTGTGTATATACACGGGTATATGTATATATTGTGTATATACACGGGTATATGTATATATTGTGTATATATACGGGTATATGTATATATTGTGTATATATACGGGTATATGTATATATTGTGTATATATACGGGTATATGTATATATTGTGTATATATACGGGTATATGTATATATTGTGTATATATACGGGTATATGTATATATTGTGTATATATACGTGTATATGTATATATTGTGTATATATACGTGTATATGTATATATTGTGTATATACGTGTATATGTATAATTGTGTATATATACGTGTATATGTATATATTGTGTATATATACGTGTATATGTATATATTGTGTATATATACGTGTATATGTATGTATTGTGTATATATACGTGTATATGTATGTATTTTGTATATATACACGTGTATATGTATATATTTTGTATATATACACGTGTATATGTATATATTGTGTATATATACGTGTATATGTATATATTGTGTATATATTCGTGTATATGTATATATTGTGTATATATTCGTGTATATGTATATATTGTGTATATATTCGTGTATATGTATATATTGTGTATATAGTCGTGTATATGTATATATTGTGTATATATTCGTGTATATGTATATATTGTGTCTATATTGTGTATATGTATATATTGTGTCTATATTGTGTATATGTATATATTGTGTATATATTGTGTATATGTATATATTGTGTATATATGTGTATATGTATATATTGTGTATATATTGTGTATATGTATATATTGTGTATATATTGTGTATATGTATATATTGTGTATATATTGTGTATATGTATATATTGTGTATATATTGTGTATATATTCGTGTATATGTATATATTGTGTATATACACGTGTATATGTATATATTGTGTATATATACACGTGTATATGTATATATTGTGTATATATACACGTGTATATGTATATATTTGTATATATACACGTGTATATGTATATATTGTGTATATATACACGTGTATATGTATATATTGTGTATATATACACGTGATATGTATATATTGTGTATATATACACGTGTATATGTATATATTGTGTATATTACACGTGTATATGTATATATTGTGTATATATACACGTGTATATGTATATTGTGTAGATATACACGTGTATATGTATATATTGTGTATATATACAGGTGTAATATGTATATTGTGTATATATATATATGTATATATTGTGTGTGTATATATATATGTATATATTGTGTGTATATATATATGTATATATTGTGTGTATATGTATATATATTATGTGGGTATATGTATTATATGTATATATTGTGTGTATATATATATATGTATATATTGTGTGTATATATATATATGTATATATTGTGTGTATATGTATATATGTATATATTGTGTGTATATGTAGTATATATTGTGTGTATATGTATGTATATATTGTGTGTATATGTATGTATATATTGTGTGTATATGTATGTATATGTGTGTATATGTATGTATATATTGTGTGTATATATATGTATATATTGCGTGTGTATATATGTATATATTGTGTATATATATATGTATATTGTGTGTATATATGTATATATTGTGTATATAAAGTATATATTGTGTATATAAATGTATATATTGGTGTATGTATATATATGTATATATTGTGTATATGTATATATATGTATATAGTGTATATGATATATGTATAGTATATATGTATATATATTGTGTATATATGTATATATTGTATATATATGTATATATGTATCTATATATATATTGTATATATTTGTATATATGTATATTTGTATATATTTGTATATATGTGTATATATGTATATATTGTATATATGTGTATAGTATGTGTATAGTATATATGTGTATATAATGTATGTGTATATAATGTATATATGTGTATATAATGTATATGTGTATATGTATATATGTGTATATATTGTATGTGTATATATTGTATGTGTATATATTGTATGTGTATATAATGTATAATGTATATATGTATATATATATATGTATGTATTGTATATATGTATATATATATGTATATATTGTGTATGTGTATTAGTGTGTACCAAAAGGGGGGGTAAATTATAAAGTTGAAGAAATCCTTGTTCCACATTAATGCCCTTGTTCCTTTTGACCAGATAGACATGTCAGCAAAATTGTGGTCAAATATGAGAATATGTAGGGGTCCCGAGATGTAATGACTTATAAAAAATTTCCAATGAACAGGCGCGCTTAGAACATCAATGATCAACTCAACTCTTGAGTTGCAACTTATGAAAAAATTTCTTCTTATTTAAGAAATTTTTGGTGTTAATAGTACAAAAACAATCTTACATCATTATTTCAGAGAAAATTATTAATAAGGAAAACAAAAATTTTGGATAAAATATATTATCCTTAATTGTTCAACTCTAAATTAAAGGCTTTGCCTAATTGGCTTGAACCTTTTAGTTATCCTTTTTATTTTCTAATTTAACTGGTTTATTTTACTATTTCATTGTGTATATATACAGGTGTATATGTATATATTGTGTATAATATATATGTATATATTGTGTGTATATATATATATGTATATATTGTGTGTATATATATATATGTATATATTTTGTGTATATGTATATATGTATATATTGTGTGTATATATATATATGTATATATTGTGTGTATATATATATATGTATATATTGTGTGTATATGTATATATGTATATATTGTGTGTATATATGTATATTGTATATGTATGTATATATTGTGTGTATATGTATGTATATATTGTGTGTATATGTATGTATATATTGTGTGTATATGTATGTATATATTGTGTGTATATATATGTATATATTGCGTGTGTATATATATGTATATATTGTGTATATATATATATGTATATATTGTGTGTTTATATGTATATATTGTGTATATAAATGTATATATTGTGTATATAAATGTATATATTGTGTGTATGTATATATATGTATATATTGTGTATATGTATATATGTATATAGTGTATATGTATATATATGTATAGTATATAGTATATTATTGTGTATATATGTATATATTGTATATATATGTATATATGTATCTATATATATATTGTATATATTTGTATATATGTATATTTGTATATATTTGTATATATGTGTATATATGTATATATTGTATATATGTGTATAGTATGTGTATAGTATATTGTGTATATAATGTATGTGTATATAATGTATATATGTGTATATAATGTATGTGTATATGTATATATGTGTATATATTGTATGTGTATATATTGTATGTGTATATATTGTATGTGTATATAATGTATAATGTATATATGTATATATATATATGTATATATTGTATATAGTATATATATATGTATATATTGTGTATGTGTATTAGTGTGTACCAAAAGGGGGGTATATTATAAAGTTGAAGAAATCCTTGTTCCACATTAATGCCCTTGTTCCTTTGGCCAGATAGACATGTCAGCAAAATTGTGTCAAATATGAGAATATGTAGGGGTCCCGAGATGTAATGACTTATAAAAATTTTCCATGAACGGCCGCTTAGAACATCAATGATCACTCAACTCTTGAGTTGCAACTTATGAAAAAATTTCTTCTATTTAAGAAATTTTTGGTGTTAATAGTACAAAAACAATCTTCATCATTATTTCAGAGAAATATTAATAAGGAAAACAAAAATTTTGGATAAAATATATTATCCTTAATTGTTCACTCTAAATTAAGGCTTTGCCTAATTGGCTTGAACCTTTTAGTTATCCTTTTTATTTCTAATTTAACTGGTTTATTTTACTATTTCAGAAATTTAATTTTTTAAACTAAAAATGGCTACTCGT
Organism: Bathynomus jamesi; assembly: GCA_023014485.1. NCBI lineage: Eukaryota > Metazoa > Arthropoda > Malacostraca > Isopoda > Cirolanidae > Bathynomus > Bathynomus jamesi. The sequence continues at coordinate 240,668 of JAJOZX010005849.1, read as the reverse complement.
TCTAAAACTAAAGTTTGGCTCATTGGCCATTTAAATAGATATACTTTGTTGCCGCTTACCTACAAAACTGCAAGTTTTGCAAACATATTTCTTCCATCAAAAAGAGGAAAAATTGGGACGAAGAAGATCCATTAATCTTTGCTTAGATGAAGTGATGACCTACTGGGAGAAAGCCAGGATTCCCACAATGCGTAGAGACAGTGCCATCCGAAAGATTGACTCTTTAATAAGCTGTTATGATAAATTTATGAAAAAAGAAAAAGGCCTGAGGAAAAATGCCGTATTGAAGAAGCTATGTTTAAAGATGAAATTAAGGCTGAAATTCTTGATATTGGTCACTCTAATGCCCTTTTGTTGATCAAATGAAGAACACAAGCTTTTGTACTTAAGCCAAAGAATATCCTACACAAAGTAGCATGGTTACAGTAGACCAAATTCTTGCAAAAAGAGCGAAAAGGCGGCTTCATCGTGAAGAATTAGAGTGTGAAAGAGCCCTCAAAGAGTAGAAGCGATCTAAAAGATCATTCTTGCCTGCCAATAGAGATGATTTCACATCGTCATCATCATCATCATCACCATCAACTAATGACGACAACCTTGAAATGAATTTTCAAGGTCCCTCTGAAGAGCAATTTAAAAAGAAAATGTTGGCTCCTAAAAGTCAAAGCCTATTGACAAAAATGTTGTAGCAGCCTATGATAGAATGAATCTTTCCAATCGAGATGCAGCTATGTCTTATGCTGTTGTTGCTCAGTCTTTGGGCCATAATTTGGAAAACATTACAGTGTCAAAATCTACTATGCTTCGAACTCGTCAAAAGTTACGCAAATAATAGCAACAGAATATCAAGAGCAAGCATTTTGTCCTGGAGAGCCTTTAGTTCTTTATTAGGATGGAAAAATGCTCCCAGAGATATCAGGTTAGTTTTTTTGTCTGATTAATTTAGCATATTTATATTTTATCTCTCAGGTGAAAAACTTAGTTGTGGGTCTGGTTTTCACACCTAGGCAATGTGTTATTATCTGGTTGGTTTTAATTAAACATTTTGATAGCTAAATTTCTATTTAATTAGGTTACATTTCACTGTCTGAAGCTAGTTTTCACAATCTACACCATTTTACCTTCAAATTAAAATAAGTCAAGTTCAATTTAAAATAAGTCAAGTTCAATTTAAAATAAGTCAAGTTCAATTTAAAATAAGCCAAGTTCAATTTAAAATAAGCCAAGTTCAATTTAAAATAAGCCAAGTTCAATTTAAAATAAGCCAAGTTCAATTTAAAATAAGCCAAGTTCAATTTAAATAAGCCAAGTTCAATTTAAATAAGCCAAGTTCAATTAAAATAAGCCAAGTTCAATTTGAAATAAGCCAAGTTCAATTTGAAATAAGCCGAGTTCAATTTGAAATAAGCCGAGTTCAATTTGAAATAAGCCGAGTTCAATTTGAAATAAGCCGAGTTCAATTTGAAATAAGCCGAGTTCAATTTGAAATAAGCCGAGTTCAATTTGAAATAAGCCGAGTTCAATTTGAAATAACCGAGTTCAATTTGAAATAAGCCGAGTTCAATTTGAAATAAGCCGAGTTCAATTTGAAATAAGCCGAGTTCAATTTGAAATAAGCCGAGTTCAATTTGAAATAAGCCGAGTTCAATTTGAAATAAGCCGAGTTCAATTTGAAATAAGCCGAGTTCAATTGAAATAAGCCGAGTTCAATTTGAAATAAGCCGAGTTCAATTTGAAATAAGCCGAGTTCAATTTGAAATAAGCCGAGTTCAATTTGAAATAAGCCGAGTTCAATTTGAAATAAGCCGAGTTCAATTTGAAATAAGCCGAGTTCAATTTGAAATAAGCCGAGTTCAATTTGAAATAAGCCGAGTTCAATTTGAAATAAGCCGAGTTCAATTTGAAATAAGCCGAGTTCAATTTGAAATAAGCCGAGTTCAATTTGAAATAAGCCGAGTTCAATTTGAAATAAGCCGAGTTTAATTTAAAATAATATATTATATATATAATATAATATAAAAATAAATATATATAAATTATATATAAATTATATATATTAACTTTTTCTTGCAGGCGAAGGAAGAACGGAAAGGATTGCAGTGTTAGTCAGTTGGAATGGTGAAGAGAAATTGCTGGGAATTCCTAAAGTCACTGCTGGCACGGGTACGGAGATGGCTCGTGTTTGCATTTCTCTCCCTGCAAGAACATGATATGACCCAGAGAATTATTGGGCTGTCATTTGACACAACAGCATCCAATACCGGAATCCATGCTGGAGCTTGCACTAAAATTGAACAAGAACTTGGAAAAGAGCTTTTATTTTAGCCTGCAGACACCATATTTATGAGATTGTCCTATCTCAAGTCTTCCGGACTTCTATGGGCCATTCCTCTGAACCTGATATTCCAATCTTCAAAAGATTCAAAACTCAATGGGATTTTATGGATCATTCTCAAATCACAACTGCTGTTGATTCCCAAAGCTGCAGAATAATTGAAAGAGTTCAAGATTTAAAAAATCAAACAGTCTTAATCATGAAGGAGGCACTCAACTCTAAACAGCCAAGAGATGATTATAAAGAATTTTTTCAACTTGTTCTCTTGTTTTTTGGAGAAGAAAGCATTTCTAATACTCCCTTGAAGAGACCTGGAGCGTACCATCATGCAAGATGGATGGCAAAAGGAATTTATGCATTTAAGCTTTTTCTTCTCCAAAATCAATTTAAGATGACTAAAAAAGAACTTGATGCAATAACAGAAATTTGTTTATTTGTTCCATTGGTATACGCAAAATCTTGGGCAAAAGCTTCTCAACCAGAGGAAGCCCCAAATGTTGATCTTAAATTTTTGCAAGATCTTGCAATAATGGAGCTTCTTTGACAAAAGCATATCCCTTGAAGAAAAGGAGCAAATGCAAAATAATATCAAAATGCCTCCAAGAAATAAGGGACTGAAACGTTTAGAAGCAAAGGTAACCCTAGCTTCTTTTAAAGAAAAAAGGATTTCTGATTTTGTTACTTCAAGGACTAAATCTCTCTTTGATGCTCTACATCTCAATTCTCTCTTCACTGAAAATTCTGCATCAACATGGGGAATAGATCCTGAGTACCAAAGAGGCTGTTCTACAGTTCGTGCCCTTAGAGTGACAAATGACACAGCTGAGCGGGGT
>JAJOZX010005849.1:202500-232500 GCA_023014485.1 Bathynomus jamesi | reverse complement strand
CTCATTTTAATATACATGCAATATTTCAACTATTTATGATAACATGGAAAGTTATGATGTGAAGATGATCTAGCAAAATATTTCAAGATTGTATTAACTCACTGCGCTACGTCGTAGCCAATGTCATAACACCGCTTCCCGTTGATCAGCGGAGTTAAGCGACATTGGGTCTGGGTAGTAGTTGGATGGGAGACCGTCCTCCGTGTCCAGATTATGTAGCGACCCGTGGTTCGGATCCCACTTAAAGCTGTAGGTCCCCTCCGTCATATGACCTTAGATGTTGCGAAGGAGGTTAAACAATCCCAATTATTAAGTATTAACTCACTGAGTGTTGATCGTATAATTTCTGAATGGCTACAATTATTAGCGACTCGAGCGAGCATTGCAAACAGAGCTACATTTGGAGATGCCTTATTTTTTTAAAGTTTTGCATGTTTTGTATCTTGACAATAAGAAATTGTGGTCTTGAAGTCTACCAAAGATCATTAATGTAATTGTAGCTTGTACTCTGTGAAAGATGTTTCTGATGTACGGTAGGCCTATAGAATGATAGTATAGGTATGAAGTTTATATCATGCCATTACTATATAGTTATATATACGATAATAATATAATAACGATAATTTTAAGAATATATTTGCACCCAGTGGCGACTCGGGCTTCTCGGGCTGAGTCCGAGAGGCAAGGGGCAAGGAGAAGCATGAGAGATAAAATTGTGTATTTATAGATTTAAGTTTTGAAAAAAAGTTTTAAATACAAATTGTAAAAATGGTTTTTGGCTGGTAGTATGTTACTATTTTTCTGTCTAGCCTTCGTCACGCAAGCAAATTTTGAGTGCATTTAGATACCCTTACTACCTATATAAAAACTATATTGACACATTAAGTTTTCGTGTAATCTTTCAAGATCCTTTACTCCGGCGTAAGACATTACGCCCTGGAGAGTATAAGTAATATCGTATATTTAAAGTTCTTTTAATGAATAATTATTTGCTTGCATACGGTTACATAATAGTCTTTCTTCTAATTCTCATTAAATAAAATACGTTTTTCCTCCTATTAATTTTTTTTATAAAGAAAAAACATTTCAACTCGGGCTTATATCCTTCGGCCTTGTAGAAGCACAATTTTTAATTCTGGCGATACATGGTAACTTTTTACGTCTCGATAAGCGTGCCTTCAACTGCCTTGGGCGGCGGTGCAGTTTGATTTTTGCCGCAATGTGAGGTTGTTCGCTTTTCTTAAATAATCTGATTTATTTTTAATATAATAAGTATTCTGAGAAGTATAGCCCACCCATGGAGGACATAGTGTTATCATTAAAAGAAAACCACAAAGCTGATTCAGCTCCTCCTTACCATACCTGTAACTTCTGTTTCAAATGAAAGAAGTTTCTCTGTTCTTGATCGAATTAGATCATATTTAAGAAGCACAATGGTTCAAGAACGGCTCTCGTCCCTGGCTAGGATTTCAATTGAAAAAGAAATACTTATTGATTTACAAAGCAAAAAGGAATTACATGACCGAATATTAAAGGAATTTGCTTTAAAACCAAGACGCTTGGACTTTGTTCAAGTAAATAAATTTCAAATAATTTTTTTACCGAGGTATGTATTTATTTATTTTATTGATAATCTTGTTATTGTCATGCATTTAAGTGTCGGCTCATATGTAGACTTGAAAATTTAAAAAGAGCCCGAGTAGTCTTGAAGAGCTGGAGTCGCCACTGTTTGCACCTGATATTTCAACATGTTATATATGTAATTTGATTCAAGAGTATATTTGCACCTGATATTATCAGACATTTTTAAAGTTATATGTATAATACTTTATATTATTAAAGTAAATAAAAAAGGCCGAAAAAATTATTTGCAAACAATATAACAATTTACATCTCAATTATAATGCCGATATTAGCAAAATTATTGTTTGTATGGAAAACTGATGAGTGGGTAGTTGGGAGGTAACGAAAATGGTTCACTGAGTAGGTAGGTAGTTAATCTAACAATTATTAAATTCCTTTTATGTCAATAACTGGGTGGAAGAAACCAATTGGTTGCTCACCAGAGTTATTCTCCACACTAGTATTTATATACTGTGTGGGAGGAGCGTGCTCGGTAATGGAGATACATTACCGCTCAACCAACCGAGAAAACCAAGAGAACGCTGGTACAAGAAGCCCCGCGAAGAGGAGAACAAAGGGAGAACGAAAACGAAGAACGGGGCGAGAGGACGTACCAGCAAAGTACGCTCTCGACAATTAAACAACCGGAGAAGGGAGAGACTCCAATAACTAAAAGTAAGTGACTAATTGAGTTTTTACACCAGTAAGTTAATAACATTAAATTAAGCTGGGTCAGACAAGTTAGGCCTACATTGTGGCCTAAGACCCAGCATCAACTCATAGCTTAACAAAGGTGAAGGTAGATTGCCCTAACCTAATCTTGTGAGGAATCCTACTGTGGACCTCAATTTATCTGCCCGCTCTGGACCATTTCCGGAATCTCTAGGCTGACCCCTCTAGGCTAGACTTGATCTACTCTATAGTTAGACTGGAGATATAAGGGGTGGGTTAATTGTGGACCAATTCATACAGAGCATTTTTCGCATTGGTGGCCCGTGTGGGGAATTTACAAACCTTAACCTTACTTAACAAAAATTGCAGAATTAGGCTAAATGGTCTAGCCTAAGCTAATCAAGCCTAATTAGGTCTACAACCTAGGGCCTAACTAGGAAACATTTACATTTAAGGAGTCTCATTCTCTTATAAGCTTAGACCTGAGTGACATAAGTACTTGGGGGGGATTAAACCAAATTTAAACTCGACTGTTTTGTCTGTGCTCTCTCTTCTCTGGTAATTTCTTCTTGTCCTCTATTTCATTACGATCCCCAGTTAAACAATTTTGACTTAGACATGGACAGTGCGGAATTGAAAAAGTTAAAAAGAAAAGGGGGCAAAGTTGGGAGCTGTTACAAAGGCTGTGAACACTTTTAACAATATTACACAACCAGGTAAGGAAAATTTAGAGAGTGTAATTATTAAATTGGAAATTAAAAAGAAGGAAATAATAGCCATTAATGAGAGTATTTCAGAGTTAGTTGAATCCGAAATGGCTGAAGAACAATTGATAGACCTTTACGCTGATGATGATGATCAGGTAAGCTCAATTGAACAGCAAATAAGGAGACTACGGTCTCGTTTGACTGACTTAACACCAAAAAAACCTAATTCTGATTTTAATCAAAGTAGGGCTAACCTTCAACAAAATTTAAGTGGCATGCTAAATCCTGAGTCACAAGAATTGAGGGCTCAGTTACCCATTTTGCTAGTACCAACATTTGAAGGGGACACGGTACAATTCCCATCTTTCATTGACAAATTTGAGAATTTAATAGGTAATAAACCTTATATTTCAACTGTTGAAAAGTTTAGTTACTTAACTAGTTCCCTTAAAGGCCTAGCCTATTTACCAGCCGTAGGGGATTCATATGAAGTAGCTATTGATCTTTTAAAACGTAATTACATTAATAAAGATTTGATTGTATATGAATTATCTCAACAAATTATTGAATTTGCACCCATAAAAGATAACCATAGTGATATGGAAATTTTTTATACAAAATTAGAAGCTATTATAGGACAACTGGTTAGCAATGAGATAGATATTAAAGTTTCATCTTGGATTATACAAAGCATAGTACTTAGGTGCCTTCCTTCGAGGGTTAAAGATATTTTAATTCTAAAGACGGGAGAAAATTATCCTAATTTAGAACAAATAAGAAAACACTTCCCCAATATCCTAACTAATTACAAATTGAGAGATTTTCCAACACATAAGACCCAGACTATGGATAAACCAAAGACTGTTCCCAGAGACCAACTAGCTACAGCCAAACAGACAAAACTTGATACTGTAGAATCAAATGTGACCAACTATAATACACGAACACCTACATTACAGAACTTTAATGTAACTGCTGCCTCAACTTACACACCACATTGCAAATTTTGTGCAAGTAATGAACACAGTAGTACTGGGTGTGACAAATATTCAGACTTTAACCAAAGGGCTAAAAGATGTGAACAGTTGAACCTGTGTAAAAAGTGTACTGGCCAGGGACATTATAAGAAAGACTGTAAATCTAGGTTAAGATTCAAGTGTAAGTTTTGTAAAAGTTTACGACATGTCTCATCAATGTGTGATTCACCAAAGTGTCCAAACAATAGTACTCAACTCAAAAGATACCTCCCCCAAACAAAGGTAATCAAGAAAATGCCACTTTCATGGGACATTCTGCTTGTTCAAACAATGTAACAAGAAACACTGAGATTCTTTTACCAACTATTACTTTGGACTTAGTGAATAGTGAGGGTAGTACCACTCCAGTGAGATGTCTTATAGACTGTTGTTCTCAACAAACATTTGTTTCAAAAAATGTAGTTAATAAATTGGGTTTGACACCAAACCCGAATGAACAAAACCTCAATATTGCGTCCTTTGTTAAGGATAACTCGGACAAAAATAGCTATAAGACAATTGACCTGGAACTACATTTAGAAAGTAAATTCAAGAAAATTGAAGCAGTTATTATTTCTAAAGTAGGACAAAACAAACTGGTTATACCCAAACTAGAACAAACCATAAATCATTTGGGAAAACACTACAAAATAGCTGATAGACATATCACTAACAACACAGTAGCTAACATTGAAATGCTAATAGGGGCAGATTATATTAATCTTATTCATAAGGGCATAGTAGAGATAGGTAATGGTATAGCTATTCAGACTCCATCAGGGATAGCCCCTTTGGGTGACCTATCAGAATACAACCAAGAACTAAACCAAAACAGTGCATGACCAACAAATACTATGTGCCTCAACTCAGTCCTACATAACACCTGTAAGAATAGCAACACTTTGAATAATATTATCTCAACTGAGAACATTAATTCATCATTATCAAATGAAACTTTGGATGAGGCAATTCAAACTTTATGGTTGCTAGAATCTGTGGGTATACATGACACAAATCAAACTTCAGAAGATCAGTTAATGGTAGAAAGATTTGAAGACACCATTCAGTGCAAAGACAATAGTTATTTTATTGAGTTACCTTGGAAAATAAATTGTCCAACTTTAAGAGACAATCTCAAAGTAGCTAAAGGACATTTATATAAAGTAATGAAAAAACTCAAACAAGATGATAATGTAAAAATATATAATAATGTCTTTAAAGAACAGCTACAGAAAGGCTTCATTGAAGAAGTAACAAATAACCCTTTTAAAAAAGATGGTTGTCATTATTTAACCCACAGGGGGGTTTATCGACAAGATGCCCCAACAACAAAACTCAGAGTAGTATATAACTGGAGCCTCAAAGACAGTGATAAACACAGTTTGAATGATTGCTTGATTGAGGGTCCTAATCTCATTTCTGACCTTGTGAAGATCTTACTGAGGTTCAGGTAAGATAAATATGCCGTACAAAGTGAGTGACATTTCAAAGGCATTTTTGAGAATAAATCTTAAAAATGAATATGATAAGAACCAACTTAGGTTCTTATGGTTCAAGGATCCATTTGATTTGAATAAAGGGTTCATAACCTATAGATTTAATGTTGTGTTGTTTGGAGCCAATTGCTCACCTAGCCTATTAGCATTGACAATTAGACATCATTTAAACCAGTTTAATAACTCTTTAACATTGAACTTCCTTAAGGAACATTTTTACGTAGACAATCTAATAGGCTCAACGACAACAAAATCTGAATTATCTGAAATCTATGAACACTCTCAAAACATTATGCAACAAGGTAACTTTGAACTTAGAGAGTGGATTTCAAATGATGAGGATTTAAACAAAAAGATTTTAAAGGATAATAATGGTCTTACTGAGCCATTAGACAGAGTTAAAACTTTAGGTATGAACTGGTATTTGGATGCAACTTCTAACAGTCATGATTCAATCTGTACTAAAGGTTTTAAACTTGATGAGGAAGCAAATACTAAAAGACAAATATTATCAGAGGCTTCCAAAATTTTTGATCCTATGGGTCTATTCCTGCCTTCAACAATAAAATCAAAGATTCTCCTCCAAGAAATTTGGAGGACAAATGTTGGGTGGGATGATCCAATAACAAATGAAAATCAAAAATCTTGGAAGAAGTTAGCTACTGATTTAACAAAAGTGCAGAACATTAAAATTCAAAGGTGCTGTGGGTTTAGATAAGCCCCAGAAACTTCATGTGTTTGCTGATGCAAGCACACAAGCTTATGGGTGCTGTGCGTATCTTGTAAGCCCTAAAGAAAGTCATCTAATTTATGCAAAAGGGAAAGTTGCACCTCTCAAACCTACCCGAACCATACCTCAATTGGAACTATTGGCTGCTACATTAGCCATTAAAACCATTTCATTGCTTAAGGATGCTTACTATGATGTGTTTTTAACTCAGATCCACATCTGGCTTGACAGTCAGATTTGTCTTGCCTGGATACGGAATGATAGCATTAATAGTAAGAATATCTTTGTAAGAAATAGGCTAAAAGAAATAGCTGACGCTAATGAAAGCCTACAAGTAAACTTTCACTATGTTCCAACTAAACAGAATCCAGCAGACTTTCTGACCAGAGGTTTATCCTACAAGTTGTTGAAGTCAAACAAAACTTGGTTTATGGGACCTAAGTGGCTCTGTAATACAGACCAATGGCCTGTGGAACAAGTTAACTTGACATTAAATTTAATCTTTTCAAATGAAAAGGTTGAACCAATCACTAATTATGAAAAGTATTCTGATTTCAACAAACTTGTCAGGGTGACAGCCTACTGTTTGAGGTTTGCTCACAACTGTTTAGCTACAATTAACAAACAGCTAAATAAAAACAATCATAATTATACAGAAGTTGCAACCCAATACTGGATAGGCCAAGCACAACAAAAAGAGTACAATAAAGAGTTAGAATTCTTAACTAATGGGAAACAAACAAAAGAACCTGTACCATCAGTAGTTGTGGATCTAAACTTGTTCAGAGATGAGGAAGGCCTTCTAAGGTGTAAAGGGAGATTAGACAAATCAAAACTGTCATAAAAAAGCAAAAATCCAATCCTTTTACCTAGATTTAGCTATTTGACAACATTAATCATCAGAAAAACACACAATGATGTATATCATATGGGGGTACCACAGACACTAACTACATTAAGAAAAACTTATTGGATACCCAAGGGAAGGATCACTGTTAAAACAGTCCTGAGTGAGTGTGTCACATGTAGGCGTATTCATGCTAGGCCCTATAGGAAACCAAATCCTCCTGCTTTGCCAAAGGAGAGAGTTACTCTCAACAGACCCTTTGAGACTGTAGGCATTGACTATACAGGAGCATTGACTGTAGGGGTGGGTGACACTGAACAAAAATGTACATTGTACTGTTTACATGTGCTGCCTCACGAGCTGTTTATTTGGATGTTGTGGATGACCTTACAGCAGAATCTTTTGTTGCTGGCTTTAAGAGATTCTGTGCACGACATTCAGTACCAAAGACAGTTTGGACTGACAATGCTACATATTTCAAAGCTGGTGAACAAGTCATCCACGACTTGTTAAGCAATGAAATCACACAATTATATATACAAAATTCAAACATAAAGTGGAAGTATATTCCGGTTGCCTCTCCTTGGTATGGTTCTATCTGGGAGAGGAATATACAAACAGTAAAGAATTGCTTGAAGAAAGCAATTGGCAAAAAACAGATACACTTATTTGGGTTACTCACTCTCCTGGCTGAGATTGAGAACATCATTAACAATAGACCACTCACTTATGTGAGTGACAACATTAATGACCCAGAACCATTAACTCCAAATCATTTGATTCGGGGAGAACAAGTTAGTCTCCTGCCGGACTACAATATAGACTCTTCAGAAGACCCAAACTGGACTCAACGACATGATGAGCTCCAGACGAAGTTACAACATTTAACTAGAGTTAAAGCTCATTTCATTAAACAGTGGAAAACTGAGTACTTGATGGGTCTAAGGGAGAGACATAAACAAATGACTAAGAAGGATTGGTCTGACACAATTAAGGTAGGGGACCTTGTTCTCATACATGACAGTACTCCAAGACAATACTGGCCTCTGGCTAGAGTTTCAGAACTCAGACCAGGGGCAGACGGGGTAACAAGAGTGGTCAAATTAAGGACTTCAACGGGTGACACAACAAGAGACATTTCTCTTTTGTACCCTTTAGAGTCTGGACCCAAAACAATGGACTTTGGAGAACCTTCTCCACTGACAGTAACAACTGGAGACACTGAACTTCCAGTAACTATTCCTTTGACAGTAGGAGTGGTAACGCATCCTACTACAACATTGACAGACACAAGACCTCAGCGACAAACAGCATTAAAGGCGCGACTATTTTTACAACAAAAAATAGATGCTGGGGAATTGTAATTTTATCTTCTAACTTTCATTTTTTCTTTTCTTATGGTAAAGACCATAGACAGTTTCATCCTATGGATGTATATTTTCTCTTCTAATTAAATGCTACACCTTCTCCATGAGAAGGTGAGGATAGGCACTGTTAATCAGATTAACAGGCATTTACAGTTAAATAGTTAGCTAGTCTACACTCAGACAAAAATGGTGACAATGACACCAAAATTTTTATCTCCCGGGGCCCCCAGTATATGGAAAACTGATGAGTGGGTAGTTGGGAGGTAACGAAAATGGTTCACTGAGTAGGTAGGTAGTTAATCTAACAATTATTAAATTCCTTTTATGTCAATAACTGGGTGGAAGAAACCAATTGGTTGCTCACCAGAGTTATTCTCCACACTAGTATTTATATACTGTGTGGGAGGAGCGTGCTCGGTAATGGAGATACATTACCGCTCAACCAACCGAGAAAACCAAGAGAACGCTGGTACAAGAAGCCCCGCGAAGAGGAGAACAAAGGGAGAACGAAAACGAAGAACGGGGCGAGAGGACGTACAGCAAAGTACGCTCTCGACAATTAAACAACCGGAGAAGGGAGAGACTCCAATAACTAAAAGTAAGTGACTAATTGAGTTTTTACACCAGTAAGTTAATAACATTAAATTAAGCTGGGTCAGACAAGTTAGGCCTACATTGTGGCCTAAGACCCAGCATCAACTCATAGCTTAACAAAGGTGAAGGTAGATTGCCCTAACCTAATCTTGTGAGGAATCCTACTGTGGACCTCAATTTATCTGCCCGCTCTGGACCATTTCCGGAATCTCTAGGCTGACCCCTCTAGGCTAGACTTGATCTACTCTATAGTTAGACTGGAGATATAAGGGGTGGGTTAATTGTGGACCAATTCATACAGAGCATTTTTCGCAGTTTGCATCCGATATTATAGATTAATTTCAAATCATATTATTTAGAAGTTTATATGTTACAATTTATGACGGGCGAAAAACAAAATTATCGACGCTAGTAGCTAGTTATCAGTATACCAGGTGGTTTTCTTCTCTAGTTTGGCCTATTTTTTGTTATAGAAATAGATACAGTACAATAGTTTATACACACAAATAACACAAACACATTATATGAGCTCAGTTCAACTGATGACCAACTGATAGATTGCTTTCCCATATTTTGCTACATTAAGTTAATTGGTCTACTGCTGACTGACTGAATAATATTTATATACCGTGACATATATAATATTTATGTACCTAACGTCACAGTGACCTGTCACTAATTGCCGCCTGACTAGTCACCTGTATATTCTGCCACATACGGTCACCTGTCAGGTCATGGTCCTCACCTGAAGAATATCCACCCCGAGAGCGCTCTCCTGAAGAATCTTCACCCCAACGCTACCGAGGTTGAAAATTGCAGAACAAAACAAATCAGGATTCCCTACGGCCTCACGAAAGTCTCACGAGGCCTTTCCACTTTTCAGCTGGTCTCGAGGCCGAGGCCTGCAAAATATGCCCGAGGACGGCCTCGAGGCCTCAGCCCCATGTCTGATATATACATAGGAAGGAGGAGACAAAGGGCGAGCGCCCGCAAAAGTGACCCTTTCATAAAAGAAGGGGAGATCCAAAAAGAAGGTCTGTCACGCTCAGATTACTTTTTTATTTTTTATTTTTTTTAAAAAATTGTGTCGTGTGCAAAATGCATGTATGTGTAGTGAGGAATAAAGGGAAGAAGGAAGTGTATGTTTGAGAGCATGTCGGACTGCTCACAGGGTAGAGGAGACGCGGAAAAAGATCAACTAAAGGGGACAGTGACAGGAGAAATGGGAATTCCAGCACTCCCTGTCTCTTGCCTGACATGCCTCCCCCTGGAGTACTTCGGCGTCCCGGTACCTTTTATTTTGAACATACAGAAGAAAATTTCATGTTTTTATTTCATTCTGATTTGAATTTTTTTTTTTTTTTTTTTTTTTTTTTTTTTATGACAAAATTTTAGTAATAGGAAGGACGCTTTTGAGGGGGATTGGGATGGTCACGAGATGGGATGAAGCAATAAATGATATATATATATATGATGTTACAGGGAATCTGTGTAACTAGGGATTTCATGTAAGGTTAAGTCGTGATATTTTCGTTAAACCTTCGGGAAAATTATTGAATAGCCGGCTAGGTTAATTAAATGCCCGATTAGGTTAATTCAGTGCCCGGTTAGGTTGACTGTACGCACTTGACGATTGGTTGAATTAGGTCGTGATATTTTCGTTAAAACGAATGAATATATCACGACTTAACATTACATGAAATCCCTGAACATTTTAGGAATTTCATGAAATTCCTAGTTACACATATTCCCTGTAACACATATATTTGTGTGTGTGTGTGTGTGTGTGTGTGTGTGTAAGAGAAAGAATTAAACCACCTGAAGTTGAAGAAAAGAACGTTTCGCGCCGTAAACTGCTGGCGCCTTATCAAATCTTAAGTTGAAAAGAAAGTTGTTACTGTTCCCGCTGAGTTGTGGGGGGGGAGGTAAAGTAAAGAAACGTAAGAGCTATTTCTATTATTTCTTTACTTATGAATCTATTATTGTGAAGTGTTTTGTCCTTTCCATTGTATGAGAACCTTCCGTATTTGCGATCCCAGTTTCTGCTGAGAAATATTTTTGAGGTCTTTGAGATCTCGTTACCCACATGATTTTATGCAGGTTCACGTCATTTTCTCGACGTGTTATATCGACAGGTTATATTGGGTTAGATTAAGTTAGGTTGTTAGTCTTTCTAGTGTGTCGATTAAATATCCCGTGTCGATTGAATACCAAATGGGTATAAGTCCATTTTATAAGTTATTCCAGATCTGTATAAGAGCTCCCCTTTCTTTGTCAACTCTAATGCGTAAGGGTTTTAAGATTCGTTTTCCTTTCTCTAGAAAGGTTAATTATACAGGGTGTTTATAAAGTTCCTATCTATTTCAGTGAAAACATAGCTAAAAGGGTAAAATTCAAAAACAGTATAATAGAAGGCATAAATTTAATGAAATCTTAAAGCATATGATTCTACATGAGCACTATCAGTATCTCTACAGAGTTTGAATCTGTCAGCAGCATTGCGGAACACATTTTGGAGCATGACGGGGGTTATTTTTGTAACTGCTGTTACGATACGAGCACGTAAATCTTGCAGATCTGCAACTCTCGTTTGATAGACGTTTGATTTGATAAAGCCCCATGCAAAGAAATTCAAGGGCGTTAGGTCAGGAAATCGAGCCGCCCAGGGCCTGTTGCCTCCACGTCTGATCCACCGATTTGGAACTCGTTTATTTAGGTACTCCCGAACAATGTTTGCGTAATGACAAGGTGCCCCATCTTGTTGAAAGACGACGGTGTTTAAAATGCCATCTGAATGAAGCTGGGACATTTATGTGCTCGTATCGTAACCCCTGTCATGCTCCAAAATGTGTTCCGCCATGCTGCTGACAGATTCGAACTTCTGTCTGAACATGATAATTAAAACCCACTCTAATAGACAGAGTTCATTTCCACAACAGTTTCGAAGAGGATGCCAGTGGGCATCGAAACTGTTGTGGAAATAAACTCTGTCTATTAGAGTGGGTTTTAATTATCATATTTTGACTTTCACGTAGAAAAAAAAGAAGTGTTTTGCATTTATTTTGTCTGAACTACTGATGCTGCTCATGTATGCTTAACCCTTTAACGCCGAACATTTTTGTAGGGTTAAGTCTAAATGCGTGTATTTGAAACGGTACGTATTCGACCCAGTCGGCGTTAGAGGGTTAAGTATTCATTAAATGTATGCCCTCTATTATATTGTTATTGAATTTTACCCTTTTTGCTACGTATAAAAAAAATCCTCCTACAAAAGTTCTCGGTCATCTTCTGTCAATAAAAGATGCTGGTAAGATAAACTGAATTAAAATTTCTCTCCAGATTCACTTATAAACAAACCTTTAGATTTGTTGAAGCAGTTTATATTAACTGAATATCATTTTTACAGTGAACGAAAATATTACCAACATTACTAAATTATGAGGTACTCTTTAGTTCCTCCCCAACTTTGTGTTATATTATTTATCGCTGTTTTCTTTCATCCTCGTACATTTGGCTTTTGGAGGCGGGGGTTCGTTATTTTTTAGTGTTGAGGTGTATTTTTGTACATTTGGCTGCTTGGAAAATTTTAAATACAAAGATTCTGTGTCCACAAACGAAACGCACAGCAAAGGTAAACTAAATTGAGAATATATAATAATATAATTTATTAGAATATTCAGTATTTTTGTCTACAAAGATTAGTCACTGGTAGTTTTAGACGCGAAACTTCGTCTTTATTTCTTTCCAGATTATTAGTGGTTTTATTCTTTTTACTTTACAGAAACAGTTTTAATTAATTAATTAATTATATATATATATATATATATATATATATATATATATAATATATATATATATATACCGGGTGTCCCATTCGAAATTAAACAACTTTGAAACTCTGTAATTTTTAAAGTATTAATGTGAGAATGTTGAAACTTTGCCAGTTACTACATCATATGCATAAGTTTTTGTCATAATGTTTTTGGTTTGTTTCAGATTGAATTATGTTTACCCCACAAGAAAAAGCGAAATGTGTGTTATGGATGGCTGAGTTGAAGTCCCCTACTCTGGTGCAACGGCGATTCCGTACAACCTTTCCCGAGGAACCACCCACCAGAAGAGACCTATATGGATGGACCAAGAAATTTGAGGAGACTGGCAGTGTTCTAAAGGAACACTCTGGAGGGCGAACAAGATCGGAAGATGATGATGAACGAATACGCTGCGCCTTTGGTAGTAGCCCGAGAAAGTCCATCCGTCGTGCCAGTGTCGAACTACAGATTCCTGGTTCAACTGTGCATAGAATCGTGCGCAAGCGGTTGCAGCTCTATCCATATAAGCTTCAAATTGTTCAGCATATAACATGTGAAGATCTTAACAAAAGGAAACATTATGCTGTGCACAATGTATCTAATATATTTAAATGTTATAATTCACATATATCATATGAAACTTTATGACATTGACTATTTACTGTGTGAATACCTATTACATTGTTTGCATCATTCAATAAAAAATTATAGGGTTTCAAAGTTGTTTCATTTCGAATGGACACCCAGTATATACAGTACACACACAGTATATACATGTGCGTGCGCGTGCGTGCGTGTATGTTCGTGCACGCATGTGGACAACTAGATGTAGGTGAGATCGAGTGTATGGGCTAGATTAGCCAGTACCTCGCTATTTAATGTCTTAACAGAAACTACCCTTCGAACCCTCAATTGCTCCTGAAACATTTATCACGCCGTTCTCGGATCGATGATACTAAAGTTAGGTTCTCTATTTTCTAGATGTATGGATTTATAAAAGTCAGTACCTCGCTTATACGGAGATGCGCACGTGTGTTATAGAGTTACAGGCTAACAAAGATCCTAAGAGCCACTCTATATAAGCTAATCCAAGAAAGTAGAGAAAAAAATTCAAAAAGCAAATCAAAATAATGATTATCAAAAACTTAATACCGTGTTCACATTTTCGGATTTGTAAAGCTTTCACGCACGAATAGGTTAAGGATATACGTTAGAACAGGCAATAGGAATAGGTTAGAACGAACAAGGCTCTCCCTCCGCCAGCCACTACTGACGGAAAATACAGGGTGTCTCAAAAGTCACTATCTATTTCGGTGACATTAGATGTTTTTTTTTTTAAAATGCTATGCTGGCATAAAGATATGTACTTCTGGTGCAAATTTGTGTATTTAAAAAAAGTTAATTGGTTTATTATCTTGACATGCTTGAACAATTCCTCGAACCTCAACTTCTTACAGATGGCATTCTTGACACAGTAGTTTTTCAGCAGGATGGAGCACCGTGCCATTATGCAATAATTGTACGTGATTATCTTGACAGACGCTTCCCCGGTCGCTGGATTGGTCGTGGAGGAACACAACCATGGGCAGCACGTTCACCCGATTTAACACCATTAGATTTTTTCGCCTGGGGTTTCATTAAGTCTAAGGTGTACACTGGTAGAAGAATTAGTGATGTAGCCGAACTTCGAAATCGTATTACCGCTGCAGTTCAGAAAATAACACCTCAAATGCTGGAAAGTGTGTTCCGGGAAACAACTTATCGCTTTGAGCTCTGTAGAGACACTGATGGTCGCCATGTGGAGACAGATAAATAAATAGCAGTAATTCTTTGTGGCACTTACTTTGAAATAAATATATTTTTCATGTCTTAAACCAGTTTTTCGTAATTCCCATTATTTTTCAAAATAGATAGTGACTTTTGAGACACCCTGTATTTGTGAAAGAAGATTTATATGAGAGCAGGAAATGTACAGTATAATGAAAAGAATGGATCACCTGAAGATCAGGGCCTCCAGCCTTCTTTAGTTAACCTTATAAGGCTAACTAACGAAAATATCACGACCTAACCTAACCAATCGTTAGGTCAACTGTACGCCCTTGACGATTGGTTAGGTTAGGTCGTGATATTTTCGTTAGTTAGCCTTATAAAGCTAACTAAAGAAGGCTGGGGACCCTGATCTTCAGGTGATTCATTTTTTTAAATTCCATTATCTTCACATTTAGAATTGAATTCTTTCATTAAACTTTAAAAAATTCCGGAGCAAGTGTAGTTTACGTCCCCCCTCACCCAAAATGGGACACAAACTACGCTAGGTCAAAGTTGGGGAACGTAAACTACACTAGGATAATGTAGGGGAACACAAATTACACAAGGATAATGTTGGGGAACGTAAACTACACTAGGCACCACAGGGGGACGTAAACTACACTTGCTCCGTAAAAACTACTTATAACCCAAACTAGCCTACAATACATTTAAAAAAATTAAAACACGCTACTTTAAGTGAGTTCACTCTCTTCATACGCTTTAATGATAAAAACATGGTAAGTGTTTAATTAAAATAAAACTTACGTTTAAGTCATTATTAGTAACTTTAAAAAAAGCAACTTAAAATTACTAATACATTTCGAGTTTAAAAGCAAATGGTCTAATTACTGTACTTTCATTGTGTGAAGCGATTTCGATTCAAACAACCTGATATTCAACCCAATTTGGGATTGCCTAACCATTTCAAACTTGAATTAGTAGATGATTGGTTGGTTCCTCAGTTTGATCTGGTGAAACAATGGGGATCGGGATCGGAGAGAGAGAGGCCTATTCCAGTGCCTATGGAAATCTCTTATATCGATGAAACAACAGTACTACCAGCCTACCAATATATACTGTACATTGTCTTGCAAGTAACCAGCTCATGAATACTTATTACATTTCAAATGATCTAATATTTTGTCTTTGTGCTTTTAAAAAGCTGAGATTTTTTAAGCGTTCACTGAATGGAAAGTAAAATTAGATTTGTGGGTACAATTTTTTAATTTTTTTTAAGTTCTTAAAATTTCATTGCTGATAGCGTAACTACCGTTAAAAAATTACTAAAAATTTAAACATTGTCTCTGGACCAGTAATCTTTTTGAAACAATGAACTAACGTAAATACTGTGTAAGAAGTCTTAAAATTTTCAATTTTACTGTGAAAATTTAAATCACTAGAAAAAAAAAAAAAGTGAAAATTCCTGTAACTTTTATTATGAAAAGTATTACCTAAAAAAAAAACTAACTAAATTCGTACAGAGAACATTTTTCTTACAGAACAATGTTGTAAACATTTTACGGATGTGATAGAAACATTTACAAACATCTAAAACTGTTCAGACTTTTTACCATCACCAAATAAAGGCGGTCGATCAATAGCTATAGTTAGTTGAAAGAAATAAGCTTGTATTCTACAGAACAATTAAAGTATCATTATATTATATATATATATATATATATATATATATATTAGTGGTGGACCGGATATCCGCATCATTTTTAACATCTGCATCCGCACTTGACTGCGGATGTTATGCGGATATTACCTCTAATAAATTATGCAATTTACAATTAAATTAGCTTATAAATTGGCTTAAGGCCCAGTCATGCAGAGGGCAGGAAGATCACATATGTAAACGGTTATTTCTTATTTGTGTTCATTTGTCCGTAGCAATAAAATTATTGATAGTTTTTGATCACTCCATATATATACACTGGCAAATCCTGAAATTTATCAATTTAGCAGATTCATAACCAAAATTATACAGGGTGTCCCATAAGTCTGGAACCATAGGATAAAATAAGTAATTCATGTTTTTCCGTTTATGCAAGTGCCCATGATGTCTTTGAGTAAGGAAGAACGCATCCAGGTAATTCTGCTCGTAGGAAATCGGAGTCAGAGGGAGGTCGCTGAGGAATTTAACAGATTGCGTCCGGACCGCGCGCCGATAACACACAGCTGTGTCGGCAAATTTGTAGCAAAGTTCAGGGAAACGGGATCCATAGGAGATAAACCGCGCAGTGGACCTCCGAGGACATCCACCGACGATGACACAGCCGCTACCATCCTCGCTCATTTCACAAACAGTCCCCAAAAGTCTCTTCGGCGTTTTTATTGCCGTTTTTATCATTTTGTCCAATGGTTCCAGACTTACGGGACACCCTGTATATATATGAGGTGTCGCGAGTACGAGGGGCGAACTCGCCAAACCAGTTTTGAGATAGACGCGTTTAAATTTTGTGACTATTGTGTACGAGGAGTACATAGTGCAAATACACACATTGAAAATAACTACATTTTGAGCGTACGGCGGGAAGGGGGGTGTTTGGCTATATCAAATTGTATGTGGATTGGGGAGTGTTGAACTATTCATTTGTGGAACAGTCGCAAAATCGGCAATGTGGCGAGTTCGCCCGTCGTACTCGCGACGCCTGCCTCGTATATATATATA
Organism: Bathynomus jamesi; assembly: GCA_023014485.1. Taxonomy (NCBI): domain Eukaryota; kingdom Metazoa; phylum Arthropoda; class Malacostraca; order Isopoda; family Cirolanidae; genus Bathynomus; species Bathynomus jamesi. The sequence goes on along the minus strand of JAJOZX010005849.1, from coordinate 215,153 downwards.
TATATATATATATAGACAAAATTATATTTTCTATTCCTATAGTTATTTTTTTACGAAGATATTGGCCTATTTTCAGATAAATTTATCTTGACTTTTGTTTGTTGCATAGTAAATGTCCTTTTCTTTTTTTTTTTTTATTGCAAATAACCTTTGGCTAGCATCCGCCCGAATTGTTCATTTTGACGAAGGTCAAGCTTTTTACTCCACCTTAGACCTACAGTTTAACGTGGAATCCGAACCACGCCCCACCAGCAGCCCAGCGTCTTAACCACTAGGCCACCCAGGGTATCTACCAACTACTTTCTTTATTGTATGGAAGGATGAACAGCTGGGTTTTGTTGCCGCCGGCTGCCGTCACCGGGTCTCGAACCCGGGGCCGATGGATTCAAAGCAGCGACGCTAACCACTACACCACCGAGGCGCATACTGTGAAAGTACGTAGATATATTTTTTTTTTTAGTGTAGACCATACCATACTACTTATTTGTAAACACGATGATTTTGGTGAATTAAAAGGGTTTATCATAGTTACCTTTTGTATATTTAATGTATCCGGTGATTTTTTTTTAAACATCTGACATTTTAAAAGGTTTGTATTTTGTATTTTTTAGCCCCCTAATGCAAAAACGCTCATCTGTTGAAAAGGTACAGTAAAAGTTTTATGCTTTTATTTCGGGAATGGGGGATGAGGAAGTGGGGCATAGGGGTGCCAGCCTCCCAAAACTTTAAAAAAGTTGAATGTAGAGTAACCTAACCTATAGAGTGTACTAACCTAACCTAGCCTAAACTGGAAAATAAGTGAATAAAAGTACCCTAACCTACGAGTATCTCTCATGCACTATTCTTTTCCTGATAATATATATTATATATACTGTATATAAATTTTTTTATATCACACTGAATGTGTGAACCTTATTTCTGCACATCAAAACCCCTACGCTTAGTTCCAAAATAATTATTTTCACTGTAAACTCACAGACAAGTATCCATATTAGCTAAGGGGAGCAGGAAGGACCATGATTAAGTCTTACAACTGTCGTACTAAAATTAATCCTGGGTGGAATGATGTTATTGCCCCTCTGAAGAGAGAATCAAAAGACGCTTGTGGTTTATGGTGCCTTTATGATAGATCCAGAATAGGACTGTTTACATGGGTATGTGTAGAAGTAGGGGGTCAATATAAAGTAGTCATAAAATATGGTAAACAGAAAGAGGAAATTGCAAGACTATGGAAGAACCATTCTTCAAACATTCGTAATTATGTAGGAAGGGTTAATCTTAGTGTGAGACTGCCATGAAACACCTGTGGGAGGTTCCAAGGAAAATACCTGGACTTCATTTCCTGAAATTAAGTCTAATTAAAGAGAGAGAAACTGGTTCTTCCTCAAGGGTAGATGATCAGTCATATGAACGCTGAACATATGCCAATGATATGGGGAGTTTGCATATCATCGCTTTTCTCAGACATACCTACTCATAGTTATATTTCTGCAGAGTTTATGAGGGTATATATCTTACCCCTTGTCAAAAATAAACATGGGGACATTCTATCCAGCAATATTTACGGGCCTATTGCTGTCACTTCTTGCTTCTCGAAACCAATAGAGAGACTTTTACTATGTCAATTATATGATTGGATATGGACATCGTCTAATTAGTTTGGATTAAAAGGTCCCACTCAGCTGAGCTGTGTATCTATGTATTGGAGGAAATTATCTTTAAATGTAATGGCAGTACAATAGGCCCTCGTTATTCACGAGGGATAAGTTCCTGAAAACTACTGTCAATCGTGAAACCGTGAATAGCGAAACCTTGGCCCTACTGGAAAAAGGGTGATAGGTAGTGTTGCCACCTTTTCATTTCAGTAAATCAGGGCACCTCCCCACCCCCCCCCAAAGAAAATTATCCTCCCAACTCACAGTACCTTATAATTGAAGTAGATCTGGACAATTTATAAACAAATTATTTTTTAAACAAAATTTCGATTTTTGAGAAAATGTGACTTAAAATAGTGGTACTTTATTTTTTTTTGTATATAAACTTATTAGAAAAGTATATAAAAGGATAAGTCAAAGGTAAGCATCTGCTACATCATCAACTCCCGCATTACATCAACGACATACATCGCAAATTCATGTTAATTACGTGACTATTCCCTTGCACTTTCCTGGTTCTGTAAAACATGTTTTAGCTAAGTACTGCACTACTTAAGTCACGCCAATATGCGGACGTGTTGCTTGGCGCTTTCCTGTCCTCTCACGAGATCCGGACAAACTTCGTCTAGATGAGGGTGCGATCTGGACACCGGACATTTCTACTCCTTTCCGGACAAAATCCGAACGGGTGACTGCACAAAAGATAGGTGTACCGTGTTCAGAAATTCTATACTATAATACATTATATTAAGTATTAATGTACCGTACCATTATATAGAATTAAATAACAAATTTACCTGTAAAGGAAATTAATCACTAAAAACAATATACCAGTTTAGGTTAGGTTGTGTGTGTATCATCAATTTGACACATTGCCTGAATTCCTGTCAATTCAGGCCTAATTTTACATATTGACTGTAACTATACACACACACACACACACAAGGAAAACCCAATACAACTAGAAATATGCAATCATTAACACTTAATAAAAAAATTATCGAACAATAAAACTAATGAAATTACAACTAATGAAATTGCAACTAATGAAATTGCAACTAATGAAATTGCAACTAATGAAATTGCAACTAATGAAATTGCAACTAATGAAATTGCAACTAATGAAATTGCAACTAATGAAATTGCAACTAATGAAATTGCAACTAATGAAATTGCAACTAATGAAATTGCAACTAATGAAATTATGACGAATACAGCAGATTTTAAAAATCAAATTGGGGACAGTTTGACAGGAATTTTGACGGAAAATTGAAAATAATTAAAACTGAAGAACTTTAAAAACATGCTAAGACAAAGATTTAAATTTAAAATAACAAAACATGATAGAACACGAGGAAAGTTTATATGAAACTTTATTAAAGAAAATAACCATTATCTAAATATTTCGGCACAAAAAGATAATAAAATACAGCTGAATTCCAATTGGTTTTTTTCAGCAGGAAGGAGGGGCCAAGGGTGAATGTCCATAACAAAAAAAACCTACCCCATAAAAGAAGAGCCAAAATCAAGATCCAACGTTGTCGACATGCCTGGACACTGCGTTTAAAAGATTGGAGATCACAGACAGGGGGAAAGATGGACTGAGGAAGATTATTCCATAGTTGATAGAGTGAGTAGATAAAAGATTTAAAGGCAGTCAAAGATAAAATAGGTTTAAAACACAATTCCTTAAAAAACAGATTATGTAATTAGGACACAAATATTTCTAAATATTATAAATAACTAATAAAGGAAAAGCAGCAAAATATATTTATTATTTGTTCAATTGATAAAGTGACTTCCATTTACATGATTAACTCTAAAAAAACAAACCTTTGTTGACATACTGAGTAATGAATTATAATCGATACACAGTTATATATATGAAGGTAATGAAATATATATAATATATACCACAAAAGCTATACAGTATTTATATTATGAATTCTTACACCAATAAATGCAAAACTTCACTTTTTTGCGTGGAGGTCGAAATGTGACAATAAAACCCACACTAATAGACGGAGTTTATTTCCACAACAGTTTCGATGCCCACTGGCATCCTCTTCGGGTGTATACAGAAAAATATTTTTCTGTATCCAACCGAAGAGGATGCCAGTGGGCATCGAAACTGTTGTGGAAATAAACTCCGTCTATTAGTGTGGGTTTTATTCTTGCACCAATGAGCTCGGTTAAATACCAAATTTTATTTAGAATTCCTACAATGTTTTGCACTTGTAAAACTACATAAAATTTCCGTTAAATTTGAAGTCGTAGTTAGGTCAAAACAGTCATTCACCAAACGTACGCGTTCACAAGCTATAACATTACGATTAGAACTGATTAAGAAAAATATTTTTTTAAATAATTCCACGAAATAAAAAAAATAGAACACACGTAATTGTTATCGGGGATAGACAATTCGGTCCAATATCCAAATAGAATAAAAAACAAACAACACGCTCCATATATGCCTTTTGATATTTCGACACTATACAAACCTTACCTATTAGTAAAGTATTTGCTACAATGAAATAACTCGTTAAGAGAGCGAGTAAAAATTTGCATCATAAATAATAACAATTAATTTAGGTAAAAAATAGTATTGCAACGATATAAAAAAATGTAAAAACTGTGACGAGTTCAATACTAATACATAAAAGTGAACGAGTATCTATTAAGTAATGCTTATATTACGATCGATAATGTTACTTTTCAAACAGGAAAGTGGAATCACCATCGGAACAAATAATAGTCCCTACATAGTAGATTTGTATCTGTCATATGAAGAATTCTTATTTATGGAGAGTATATTACAAAATTATAACTAAAAACAGTGGCAAATGTATAGATATTTATACTATCTTTGTAAGTAATTGTGTGTGTGTGTGTGTGTGTGTGTGTGTGTGTGTGTGTGTGTGTGTGTGTGTGGTGTGTACACAATCGTGATGTTGATGGGAGGTGGTCTCGAAGGGTTTGCAGGTACCATTTCATGTTCATCGCTGTCTCTTTGGGTAGAATATGTAAGGATCCTGTTCCTCGACCCGAAAAGCACCCCCAGATGGTAACAGTCTCAATGCTTCGTTGTGGGTGGCGTATACTCAGGATTGAAACGCTTGCCTTTACTTCTGCGGACACGTATTCCTCCTTTTTTGCCGAAGTAGTTGAAAGGGGATTCGTCCGAGAAAATAACTTTATACCACTCATCCTCAGTCCAGTACTACAAAATTCGAGACGGTCGTAGAGGTTTTTCCATCTAAGAAGAGGCTTCTTTTCAGGCCTGCATGATGACAAACCACTTTCCACTAACCCCCTTCTGACAGTGCGTATTGATTGATGCTTGCACTCCTGCTCCCTACCAGTTCCTCTGCAGGCGCACACTTCTGGCCGTTCTGATCGTACTCCTGGTTCAAAACTACCTGTATTTTGCCACCTTTTAATGATCCTGGATACAGTGGTACGACTGGCGTAACCTCTTGCAGCAATTTAACGGCTGCTCAGGTGTTTCTGATGAAGGGCAATGAAATCTGACAGAATTTCGTGATGTGCGGGGGTACCCATTCTGATCACGTCTGAAGAAAAGGATTAATTCATCAGTTTGTTTCTTTAAACTATCCCGCAAGACTTAAATCGATCCAAAACTTGGGATATGCATTCATTTCATTAACTCCCAGTTAATAAAATTAGTTTTGTACATCACATATTATCAAAAAATGGAATGGCAGACGTGACTCGCGGAAAAGAGGAACCCGAATATTTGCTGAAACAGTCTTCGTGTACAGTCCTCATGCAGTTCAGGCGTGTTGTGATCACCGTCGCAAACCTAATCCATGAACAAAAGTTTTACATACCGCTTGGTTCAGATCATATCAAATCGAAAATTCGAGCAAATCATAAGTATTCAACCTTTTTGGGCCATAGCTGTATGTATACGGTATGTATAATAAATCCAACTATATAAAAGAAAGGTTAAAAAAAACAATTATAGGTTAACATAAAGCCAAGGCCTAATTCGAAAATAATAATGAGTTAAAAGATGTTTGAGTGTTTATCAAAAAAAGCTTAAAAGGGTTGCATTTGTGATCACTGGAAATCGGATTTATACGCGACCTTTTAAAAACCCTTGAAATATGCATCCGTTTATGCACTAAAACATGAAAAAATAAGCCAAAAAAAATGTTTGAAATATACACTTTTTTCCAAATAAAAAAATGTTCCGTACTTCATATTATTAACATTTATAAAACATAATTTTATTCATTAATGCAGAAATTTGACCCACAATGCGTAACAAGCATTTTTGCAATATTCTTTTGTCAGGTTGCGACATTTATCAGAAGGATTTTTATATATATATACACAATGAGAAAATATTGGAAACTGTGTCGAGGACAAAACATAGCTGCAATACATACTGACTTTGCTAAAGCCTTCGATAAATGTGACCATGGAATTATAGCACACAAACTTATGAATACAGGAATTACTGGAAAGCTATGATGATGGATATTTAATTTCTTGACGCAAAGAACACAAAGAGTGGTGGTAAATGGAGTTAAATCGAAAGTCTCTGAAGTCGTGAGCCTTTGTCCCACAAGGGACAGTATTAGCGTCCTTGCTGTTCATCATAATGATTGCAGATATTGATGCAGATATCAATGGCAGTATTGTATCGTGTTTCACGGATGACACAAAGATATGCAAGGAAATATTGAACGAAAGTGACATAGAAAAATTACAAAACGACATTGAAACATTATTCCAGTGGGCAGAAGACAACAATATGAAGTTCAACGAAAAGATTCCAATTTCTGAGATAGGTAATAACAAGGAGCTACAGAATAAAGGGTACAAAACTCTGCAAGCCAGACAAATAACACCAAATCCACAAGTTAAGGTTGTTGGAGTAATAATGTCGTCCGATACAGAATTCAGAGAGCACTACAACATCAAAATTACAACGAATAGAAAAATAATGGGAATCATCTGGAGGAGCTTCCGCAGCAGAAAAGCAAACATTATGTTCAAATTATGGAAAAGTCTAGTCCTACCAATAATTCAGTATTGCTCAGTATTCACAAGCCCATACAGAAAACGAGACATTGCGAACATTGAAGCTATACAAAGGACCTTTACGTCTAAGATAGGGGAAATGAAAGGTGAAGACTACTGGTTTCGACTACAATCCCTCAAACTCTACTCTCTCGAAAGAAGATGCGAGCGGTACACAATAATATACATATGCAGGGACGGATCCAGACCGATCTGACCGATGCACATGCGTCGGTCAGCAAAATATGCGCTCCGTTTGCATCGGTCAGATAATTGACGTGTCGGTAATCTTACCTCAGTATCTGAGAGACACTGAAATTAGGTTACCGACGGGCCAATTATTTGTCGGTCATATTTTTCTGACCGATGCATGTGCATCAGTCAGATCGGTCTAGATCCGTCCCTGCATATGGAAAATACTTGAGGGCTTTGTCCCTAACCTTAGAAATGAAATAGAAACAAACTGGAATGAGAGAAGAGGCAGAGTTTGTACTGTCCCAGCTGCGGTGGGACAGGGAGCCATAAAAACGAGGATGGAAAATACCCTCAGCATACGAGGCCCAAAGCTTTTTAATGCCCTACCAAAAGAAGTAAGGAACCTTCAGCACACCGTCCTGAATAGCTTCAAGAACCAGCTGGACAGATTCGTGTGCAAAAAACCTGAACAGCCATGCGTGGCTGGCTACGAAGGCAGGAGGAGATCAGAGAGCAATTCCCTCCTTCACCAAATCTCGCAAATGAGGCGGGATACTGCAGAGGGGTCGACCGCAGGGCGATCCTGAACCGTCGTTCAAACTCGCAGAAAGCATATATATATACAGTATATATATATATATATATATATATATATATATAAAATATAATGTGTAACAATATATATATATGTATATACATACAGTATATATATTACTCACGGTTATGCCGTTCACTAACCGTGAATCGAGTTAACCGTGATTTAGTAATTGTGACTTGTGCTCTTATCCGTGATCATGACACTGAGTTAACCGTGATTTGGCGCGGTGTTTACATCCGCAGCTAGGCTCTAGCCAGTCTACCACAACGCGTAGACTGGCTAGAGCCGAGCTGCGGATGTAAACACCGCGTCAGTGTCTCTGCGCTTCATAGATTACATATGAGCGCTTGTGGTTTAGCATATCTGCACGTCTTGTGGTGAGTATAAACTCCTTAATTGCATATTATACTGTAATAGAATAATAGTGTGTGGTAGCGGGCGAGGTGGGAGGCCAGTCAGTGGTAGTGGACAGCAGCGGCTGCGCCATCCACCACCGGCGGGCATACTAAGTTGACCGTGAAATCGGGTTATCCGTGATTATTGACCGTCCTTCAGTCACAGATAACCGAGTAATATCTATATTCTATACAGTATATATATATATATATATATATATATATATATATATATATATATTACTGTGTATGGGTATGCAGTTAACCCTTTCATTTAATTAATCTGATTATTGTAGAAAGGATGTTTTCAAGATATTTTCTAAATAAATTGCACTAGAGCAGTGGTTCCCAACCTTTTCACCACAAAGGACCCCTTTTATTTTTATTTTTTTCCCACGGACCCCTTTATTTTTATTTTTTTCCCACGGACCCCATGTTTTTGAAAGATTCCGTCTACCAAACAAACTGTTTTTATTAACTAATAATTAACTCGTTTTCTCATTTTTCACTATCAAATAAAGGACATATAAGAGAGTATGCAATTAAAATACAGCCTATTAAAAAAAGTATTAATAATTCCAGCCAAGAGCAAGGAAACTTGAAATTTTAGCCTAAGCACCCTTATCGTGGGTAAATGTACGATTTCTATTGGAACCTCTCGAAATATTGAAAGCTCACGGACCCCCAGTACTACCTTCGCGGACCCCCAGGGGTCCGGGGACCCCAGGTTGGGAACCACTGCACTAGAGCACTAACAACAGGGTGGCACAAGTTAACAATTTTCCGTAAAATGTGAAAAATCTGAAGATATGTGCCGTATCGTCAGTTATATATGCATTAACCTTTCAAATAAGCATATGCAGTTTCCCAAATTCCGGTCTCAGGTGATCGTAATACAGTTGGTTGGTTGGGTTAGGTTGAATTATACAGGGTGGGCCGTAAGTTTCCATACATAGGAAAAATAAACATTTTTTTATGGACAACCATTTTTATTTATATAATATGCTCTACATGGTTGCCATTGTTTTGAAAACACATTTCAATACGTGTTCCCCACTGTTGATGAACACGCATTAGCACAGTTGACGTTATGCTTGTAATGGCGTTGGTGATACGTTCCTTTAGATGATTTATGTCTCGTATCTTTTCCTGATACACCATGGCCTTCAAGTGCCCCCAAAGATAGAAATCAAGGGGGGTGAGATCTGGGGATCTGGGAGGCCACTCCACAGGACCACGCCGACCAATCCAAGCATCCGGAAACTGCTGCTGATCCAAATACCGACGCACGTGAAGACCATAATGAGGTGGAGCTCCATCTTGCTGGAAGTAAACTGGGAAGTTACCTTCCTCGTTTAGCAGGGATGGGAAAATCTCTTCTTGCAACATGTTAAGATACCTTTCGGCATTAAGATTTCCACTGACAAAAATTGGTCCAATAATTCTGTCACCCCATATCCCGGCCCACACCATCACTTTACCGGCACCTTGCATCTTCGTCGGACTCAGCCAGTTAGGGTTAGCATTACTCCAATAACGTATGTTTTGCCGATTAACCTCTCCATTGACGTAAAAATTTGCTTCATCAGTAAACAAGATCTTAGTTGAAAAGTTTGCATCCTCGTTCACTTTGGTTAATGCCCATTCACAGAATTCCATCCGTCTATCCGGGTCGTCTTCACTCAAATGCTGTGCCATATGCAATTTGTATGGATGCCATTTGTTTGCTTTCAAAATGCGCCTGATACTCGATCTGCTGACACCACTTTCTGCAGACAACCGTCGTGTACTTTTTCTGGGACTCCGTGTAAGCGCTGTAAGTATCGTAGCTGTTGTGTCTTCATCGGTGGCTGTACGTCTTGGACCACTTCGCGGTTGATCTGCAACATTTCCAGTTTTCTGAAACTTGTTAATAAGTTTTGCCACAGTGTCGTGTGTGATGTTCGTTCCATGTTGTCTGTTAAAGTTCATTGCAACCATGCGACTGCTTCCCGACCCAGCCATCAGTATGATTTCAATTCGTTGCTCTTTCGTCAAACGCATATTCTTAGGGTATCTGAAACATAAAAACAAATGTTTAATTTTTCCTATGTATGGAAACTTACAGCCCACCCTGTAGTTTTGCTCATTTTCATTGGATTTGAGGCCTTTCTGTAAAAACTTGAGTTACTGGAAAATTTATTATTACACATAGTCCAGGAGATTTTCAAAAGAGGCCTAGAAAATTGAAAACGTAGCACACCCAGTATTCAAAAAGTGACTTCATTTTCTGTTAAAAGGATATCTTCGGGGGGCCCATTTTGTACCAAAGAATTTTGGTATCACTAAAATTTTCATGAACATTTTTCTAAAACGATAAAATAAATTATACACAAATTTTTCGTTGCCAGTTTTGGGGTATTATGCTTTGTTTTAACTGTCATTGCTCTATCAAAAAGCATCGTATCTTTACAAAATTTAGTACATACAAAAAAACCATACTAAAACACAATACCAATTGATTATTTTCTGGAAAAAAAAAAAAAATTTCGATAAAATATATATTTTATAAAAATATTTTCAGTTTTTGTTTACATTTGTTAACAATTTAGAAATTGAAAACGGAAACTTTTCACATTTTAATAAACTAAGATTTGAATTCAAAAACGAAATTGAAAGATGAAATGAAAATTTTGGAAACTGCGAAGTAAATATTCGATATTGGACGCAAATAAACTTATTTTTAAACTTTTGTTTTCATAACTTGTTGTAGAAATGATAAAGTTCATTCACAAAAAGATAAAGATACGCATTTGTTGTATTGATTAAAGATAGTACCGGGTGTCTCAAAATAGATGGAACCCATTGACATGATAATAATTAATTACTCAGAAAATAAACTCCAAGAAAGATTACATTTCCTGGAAGCTGATATGATAACAATTAAAAACTGAAGATTTGAGGTCTCTAGATCAAAGGATACATTTATTAGAGCACATGTTCCAAATGACCGCCGTTGCGCTGCAGACACACTTGAAGCCAACGAGCGAAGTTGTCAATCACCCTGACACCCTGCACAGAGTGCAAGGGCCTCTGAAGCACCTCGTCTGGGGCTTGTGTGCCCCAGAACACATTGTTCTTGCTATTGACATACCCACTGAGCAAGAAGTGTGCTTCGTCGCTGAACCAAACATCATCAAGAAAGTCAGGATCCTCTTCGATCTTGTTCTCGAACCACCGGCACATCACAACACGTTTTGCCATGTCAGCTGGTGTGAGTTTATGCTTGATCTGGATCCTGTATGGGTACAGCTGAAGATCCTTGATCAAGATTCTTTGCACTGACGCACGTGAAAGACCCAGATCTTGGCAACGTCTTCGGATTGACTTTTTCGGACTCCTTCCGACAGAATCTCTCACTGCATTCACATTGTCAGGAGATCTTGCAGTCACCTTCCTGCCAGATCTGGGTGTTTCTGCTTTCTTGTTGAGATTGTTTACTGATCCTGTGGCTTGAAATTGTGTGCCCAACGATAAATTTGGCTTTTCTGGGGATAATTGTTGAAGTTGAACTTCCTGCGAAATTTCGCTTGCACAGTTTTGAATGATTTCGTCTCCAAATAAGGAGTGACGGAAATTTTTTTTTCCTCCTTTGTCCAAGGCATTTTGATTGATAATTATTAGTTGTTATCGTCTCCTCTCTTCAAATCTGAAAAAATAGAATGAGAACATTAATATTGGCAGAATTATTAGCAGTGACATGGGTTGCATGTATATTGAGTAATATCATCTTCAGCATCCCATTATCTACGATAAAAAATGCATTATTATTACTTAAGAAAACGTATGAATGTAATTTGTCCGTAACATTGTGATTTGAAATAACAAGGAATGTCAAACTAAAAAATGTATTCATCCGTATCCATGACGTGCGTAATATTGTTTAATCATCCTTGTCTGAATCAGAATCAGTGTTATCAGTAACTCCTTGAATATTTTCACATTGTTCACCAACCATTCGGATGCATGCTTCCGTACATGCAAGATTATTGGTTTGACACTGACACAAATCAACGCGTTTGCAGGCTCACGTTTTACATCCGCAAGACGTTTAGTGCCACAAGTCCGCTTGGAGCAGATTCCTTCGACATCCAAAAGGGGAGATAAGCTGTCCGTCATCAATCTTCCATCCGTAACCCTCAGGAGATGGCATGTTCTGCTGTCCCCAATGATCTTTTTCAGGTTAACGACTGGAAGTTGACCCTTTCCAGATGATGTTTTAAACTGTTAGATGTGGCGGGGGGTGAGATTTTCATTCCTTGTCCCTTTTGACAGAACATCCAGTAACATGTGCTGTCGACTGAGGTGTCTCCTTTCTTCACATTGTACATTGCACAAACAAGGTTCTCGCAGTTCATCACAATATCTGCGGACAATTCAATACTTTCTCCGAGGTGGGACAAGGTTTGTTGGCAACCCGCTGACGCTCATACCATTTTTACACACTACTACTTTCCAGTATCACAGAATGAACTTGTTCTATCACACCCAGTGAAAGCGCGCAATCCTAGAAGAGCAGAACACATACTTGGGCCAAGGTTACTCGCAATATCTAGGAATTTATCCAAGTTTATTTTTTGTTCCAGTGCGAAACCACAACTTAGGACAATGGAATTTGTTGTACAGTATAGATATATGCTCAATACTGCTACATCGGTGTCTGAAGACTGGATTATAACCCTTAAATGATCGTCAGAGTCATTAAGAGCATGAAACAAG
>JAJOZX010005849.1:177500-200000 GCA_023014485.1 Bathynomus jamesi | reverse complement strand
CCCCGAGCCAAATCGCTACCGGGCAAGAAGCTACCAATACAAGTAGGAGGAAACGGATCTCTTTCGGAGGATCATAGAGCAACGAATCAAGCGATATCGAAGGAAAACGAACTTGAAATGCACAAGGGGCAACGAAAAACAGAGAACATAAAAATTGTCCTGGCTAATATTCAAGGAATAAGACCAAACCAATCACTCAATAAGGTTTCGTACCTGAAAGGATTTATGGACGAAACAAGGGCGGACATCGCATGCCTCACAGAAACTCATCTTAAAGATTGCCAAGGAAATTGTGAAAACTGCGAACATTGTATTGATAAGAAAGAGATAAATATAGAGGGCTTCAACTTACTAAGAGCGGATAGAACGACGAGACGGAAAGGTGGCTGTGCTATATATGTACAGGAAGGTCATATGACAGAGACGATAATAAGTAAATCAAACAGCTATGTGGAACTCCTAGCAGTGAAAATAGAAAAACTAAACTTGATAGTAATAGTCATCTATAGACCTCCAAGCACCCCAACCGAAAAATTCTCGGAGGCCATTGATGACATCAGAAAGCTAATAAAGGCCATAAACCCTCCATCCCCCAATATAATGATCTGCGGAGACTAACTTCCCATTTATAAAATACAAAAAGGTGGATAGGAATATATATATTCACCAGGACAAGGGGGGCACAAGAGAAGACCAGGAGCAAGCAAAAATGTTGATGGCTCTCACAAATGAGTTTATGCTGACACAGGAAATAACAGAAAATACAGGAAAAATAACTGTCTGGATCTGGTATTCACGAATAACACGAACTTGATTGCTGATATAAAAATAACACCAACCATTTTCTCAGACCACAACTTAATCGAGATATCAACAAATATGACGACAGCATTAAAAGACAATACACATATTGTGGAAAGAAGTAAATTCGGGGCCTTTAATTTAAACTCGAAGACTATAAATTGGGAAGCAATCAGATCACACATGGCCCAAATAGAATGGAGAACAATTTTCGAGAATAAAACAACTGAAGAAATGATAACAACCTTGGAAGAAAAAACGCTGAGAATTTTAGAAAAATATGCTCCGAAATCACAGCCAAAAGGAAAGAGGAGCTGGCTAGAAAGGCAAAAGAGAAGACTATTCCGCAAAAGAAAGAGAGTGGAGGCGAAGTTAGGGAACTGCGAGATAATGGCAGGAAAATAATAAAAGAAAAACTGGAGGGTATCGATAGTGAAATACAAGCCCTGATTAAGGACCATACAGAGAGGGAAGAAGAAAAGGCGGTAGAAGCAATAAAGGAAAATCCAAAATACTTCTATAGCTATGCAAAAAGGAAAACAAAAACGCGCGCCACTATTGGGCCCTTAAAGATGGGAAATAATGAACTAACCGACGATCCAAAAGAAATATCTGATACATTGAGAGCTCAATATGAATCAGTTTTCAGTACCCCAAAAAGTGACAAAGCGATACCTGACATAAATGCATTCTTTGAAGAGGAATTGCAAGGAGAGTATATAACAGACTTTGAGTTTACACCAGAAGATGTAGCGAGAGCTATAGGACAAATGAAACTACATTCAGCTGCAGGTCCGGACAATTGGAACGCATTATTGATTAAAAACTGTAAAAATGAAATAGCTACACCTTTATACTGGATATGGAGAAGATCCCTAGACACTGGGGAAATACCGAGCATCTTGAAAAGAGCAAACATTGTCCCTATATATAAAGGAGGGGACAGATCTCAAGCAAAGAACTATACAGTAGACCAGTGTCATTGACGTCCCACCTCACCAAAGTATTTGAAAGAATAGTTAGAGAGAAAATTTATGATTTCCTGGAGACACGGGAAAGATTCAGCGAAAATCAGCATGGATTCCGATCAGATAGATCATGCCTATCACAACTAATAGAGCACTACAACAATATCCTAGATGCATTGGAAGGCAATGACAACTACGATGTTATATACACAGATTTTGCTAAAGCTTTCGATAAATGTGACCATGGTATAATAGGATATAAAATTAAAGACATGGGAATAACAGGCAAAGTGGGAAAATGGATCTACAACTTCCTTAGTGATCGTCTGCAGGTCGTCAAAATTCAAGGTATATCATCATCAGAATCGGAAGTACGCAGCTCAGTACCACAAGGGACAGTACTGGCCCCACTCCTGTTCATTATCATGCTAACAGACATAGACAGCGGAGTAAACAGCAATAGTATAGTAACATCCTTTGCAGACGATACAAAGATCAGCAGAAAAATCAGCGATGTACATGACGTGGAGGCCTTGCAGAGGGACACGAACAAAATATACAAATGGTCAGAAGACAACAACATGTCATTCAACGCCGAGAAATTTCAACTCTTGAGATATGGTAGAAAAGAAGAACTTAAACAGACTGCATATTATGCTCCAGATAGACAGGAAATTCAGAGAAGCATAAAAGCGATTGATCTCGGGATAATAATGACAGATGATGCGAAATTCGAAACACAAAATCAGATAGCGATAAATAAAGCAAAAAGAGTCGCCGGACAGGTTCTAAGAACGTTCAAGAGAAGGGACAGGACAGTAATGATTCCCCTGCTAAAAACACTGATTATACCAAAACTTGAATACTGCTCAGTTTTGACGTCCCCATATAAAAAGGAAGAAACTAATAAACTAGAAGAAACGCAAAGGCATTTCACAGCCAAGATTGATGGCTGCAAAGAACTCAACTACTGGGAAAGACTACGTAAACTAAATCTGTACTCACTGGAAAGAAGAAGAGAGAGGTACATCATAATCTACATATGGAAAATGATCGAAAAACTGGTACCAAACCTAAAACTAAACCCAATTACCATTCAAACAACACTGGAAAATAGGAAAGGCAGAATGTGTAGTGTTCCCAAATTAAAAGCACGACAAGGGACCTCCTCAACCCTGAAGGAAAATAGCTTGGTTGTCAGGGGGCCAAGACTTTTCAACCAGCTTCCTAAGGACCTCAGAAACGTAACGGGGGTCAAAGTTGAAGTCTTCAAGAAAAGACTGGATACCTGGCTCAGGACAGTACCAGATGAGCCGGGCGTGCCTGGCTATGTACGTTGGAGAGCGCAAGAAAGTAACTCGCTCCTCCACCAGGCCAGACCTAGAGGCGGGGCCACCAGCTTGACCTCCGTGTGAAGAGAGACCAACACACGAAACAACATAAGGTTATATGTATATATGTGTATATATATATATATATATATATATATATATTATATGTGTGTATGTGTGTCTATATATATATATATATATATATATATATATTATATATATATATGTGTGTGTGTGTGTGTATATGTGTATATATATATATATATGTGTGTGTGTGTGTGTGTATATTATATATATATATGTGTGTGTGTGTGTGTGTATATATGTATATATATATATTGTGTGTGTGTATATATATATATATATATATATATATATATATATATATATATATATATATATATTATATATATATATGTGTGTGTATATATGTATATATATATTTTCGTATTCGTATTCGTACCAGAAATCGAATCCTATGGACATTTTCATCTGTACAAAAGTGGAAGGGCGGCCACTGCGATGTTTCTCCACTTTCAAACTTTTTGTGCCATTTGTGTATATACACTGTAACTACACTGAGAGCATCATTTCCAAAAGCTGTTTTAATCATTTCGTTCGTCTCCGAACGCGCGTTGTTCCATTTCAGAGATTTATACGTACTGCAAAAACAAACCCTCCTTTTAAGCGCTCCAACCAACTACTGACTCATGGTAGCAAATTTTGCTTCAGACTGCAGACGCCAGTGGGCAGGAAGACCCACATATGTAAACAGTTATTTCTTATTTGCATTCATTTGTTCGTAGCAATGAAATTATCGATACTTTTTGATCACTCCTCGTATATACATATATATACACACACGCCTGGTTAGGTCAACTGAATGCCCGGGTAGGTTAATTGTACGCCCTTGACGATTGGTTAGGTTAAGTCGTGATATTTTCGTTAAAGCTAACGAAAATATCACGACTTAACCTAACCACTCGTCAAGGGCGCTACAATTAACCGAACCGGGCATTCACTTAACCTACCCGGCTATTCAATTAATCTAACTAGGCATTCAGTTCGCCTAACTCGGCATTCAGTTAACCTAACCGGGCATATACTGTATATATATATATATAAATAGCGTTCAACATCCACCCAGCAACGCCGGGTCGCTCCGCTAGGCTTCGATATATATATATATATATATATATATATATATATATATATATATACACACACACGGTGATCAAAAAGTCGATGTGCACCTATATTACTCTGAGAGACAGAAGTGCATACATACAAGAAGCTATATATTTTAATAAAAAATTATACGGTATCGTGCAATTTGTGTTACTGTAATATTGCACATCGTATAATTTTTTATTAAAATATCTAACTTCTTGTATGTATGCACTTTTGTCTCTCAGAGTAATATAGGTGCACATCAACTTTTTGATTACGTTGTATATGCTTACATGTATATCAAACAATGTTTCCTTTTAGGCTAATCCAACTTCATCTTAAAAAGTAAATTTAATTTCTTATTTAGCACGCACAAAGACCATTGTGTACCAAAACGCCTCCATTTTTCAATTGAATTTTTAAAAAATTCAACGTCAAAAGTATATATATACAGTATATAGTGTGTATATACAGTATACAGAGTCATGCAAGAAGTAAATAGACACCCTTAATTTTATGGTAAAATGTATGCATCCAAATTTTTTTGCCATTATTATGACTAATATTCGTTTCCTACATTTCTATCCTTGATGAAGGACTTATGCCAATATTCTCAAGTGGTCAAATTGAAAAAGACAGCTGCCTGTTCATGGAAGATGGAGCCCCATGCCACACTGCAAAAAAGACGAAAGAATGGGAGGAGCGAAATGGTATCAAACGACTTCCTTGGCCGAGTCAGTCCCCTGACATGAACCCCATAGAACACGTGTGGGCAATACTAGACAAGACTTTACGCAAAAAGCCCAAAAAACCAGCAACACGATCAGAATTGTTGAATCTTTTACGCCAAACATGGTTAGAAATACCTCAAGCTACAATTTCAGAACTCATTAATTCTATGCCTAGGCGAGTTGCTGCTCTTAAAGCAGCTAAAGGAATGTCAACAAAGTATTAATAGCTAAACCTTAATTGTTCAAAAATTAAAATTTATTGGTACTCTAATTTTCAAATAAAATTGTTACAGCAAAATCTGGGCTGTCTATTTACTTCTTACATGTCTCTGTATATGTATACACACACACACACACACACACACACACACACACAGTAGGGGCATTCAATATATTTTGCCCAACCCTTTTTTCTTAGCTAAATAATAGGCCATTGGGATGAAATGTTTTTTTGGGCCGTAAGTTTGAACTTTATGCGCTTCACATAACCGGATTTTTCCAGTTTCAACCTCCCTTCCTTGTATAAAACCGCTTTTAAACGCCCTTGTATAAAACCGATGATTAACGCAGTTTCGAAAACGAAGCCACGCAGCGGTCGCCCGGCATCGGCTGTCACATCTCACACTGTGCAACGTGCGAACAGCATCATTCGATCAAATCGGCGCGTCACATAAAGGAGCTGTCACTGGAGCTAGGAATTAGTGAAGGAAGTGTGAATACGATAATTCAGCAACTGGGATACTCAAAAGTGTGTTCACGGTTTGTTCCTCGCCAACTGAATGAAGATCACAAAGCCCAAAGAAAAGAAATTGCTTCCGAGTCGTTGGTTCGATACGAGACAGAAGGGGATGACTTCCTTTCACGAATAGTGACTGGGGATGAGACTTGGGTACGCCACTTTGAACCTGAAACAAAACGCCAATCCACGGAGTGGCATCACGCAGACTCCCCACGCAAGAAAAAGTTCAAAATGGCTCTCTTTGGAGGAAAGGTTATGGCCACCATCTTCTGGAACATGAAAGGGGTGATTCTGGTGGACATTATGAAGAAAGGACAAACAATCAACTCGGAGGCATATATTGCTACCCAACAGAGACTCCAGAGACGTATAAAGTGAGTTGGACCGGAGAGAAAACTGGAAGACGTCCTTCTTTTGCACGATAACGCAAGACCACACAACAGTTTGCAAACAAAAGAGGCCATACAGCCCGGATCTGGCACCTTCAGACTTCCATTTGTTTGGCCAATAAAGGATGCTATTCGTGGAAGAAAATTTCAGTGACGATGAGGTTGTTGAGGAGGTTAAGAGGTGGCTCCAAGGAACCCAGCGGACTTTTACCAGCAAGAAATAAAGGCCCTTGTTTCGAAGTGAAGGAAAGCCGTAGAAAAGGATGGAGACTATGTGGAAAAATAAAAACTTGTAAAAAAGGTATGTAACTGCTTGTGTACAAAATTTCTGAAACTTACAAGGAAACTTGGAAAGGAAAAAAAAAAAAAGGTGGGGCAAAATATATTGAGTGGCCCTCGTGTGTGTATATATATATATATATATATATATATATATATATATATTATATTATATATACAGGGTGGGCCGAAAGTCTGGATCCATAGGAAAATATTTATTTTTATACATAAATTTTAAGTATTTACCATTTGTTGTAATTTATGTATTAAAATAAATATTTCCTATGGATCCAGACTTTCGGCCCACCCTGTATATATATATATATATATATATATATATATATATGTAAGTTATTTACTTACAGGTAGTGAAATATGCGAGGATATGCTGTAAATCTGAAAATTTTAAACAGAGTAAAAAACACACACTGAATATTTTATGCGATAAAAAGGATTCATTAAAAATTAACTCATTCATGAATTAAAAAAGCTGATGTGGTAACTAACAAATATATTAAACAAATAAAACTGTACGAAAACGACTGAATTCATTAATAATTTGGGTATATAAGTCATGCATATAGCGCACGAATGTGTTTTTTTGTTATGCAAGAAGCAGGGGCCAAAGGTGCATAAAATATCACCTTGACGGAAAAACACATTAGCAGTCGCTTCTTTTTTATTTATGTTGGAAGGAGGGA
Organism: Bathynomus jamesi; assembly: GCA_023014485.1. NCBI lineage: Eukaryota > Metazoa > Arthropoda > Malacostraca > Isopoda > Cirolanidae > Bathynomus > Bathynomus jamesi. The sequence continues at coordinate 192,891 of JAJOZX010005849.1, read as the reverse complement.
TTTGAGGGGGAGCGCCCCCCTAAAAGTAATCCCTCCACAGAAGATGGAGAGAGCCAAAAACAATGTTTCCAAGGCTCAGTGATACCATTTTTTTTTTTTTTTTTTTTTTTTTTTAATATAAATTTTGAAGACGTGGTGTAGTTTGTAAGATGCATGAATGTGTAGTGAGGAATAGGGGGAGAAGCGTGTGTTTGAGAGCATGCTGGACTGCTCACATGGTAGATGAGACACGGAAAAAGATCATATAAGGAGGACAGTGACAGGAAAAACGGGAGTTCCAATATTCCTAGTCTCCTGTCCAACATCCACCCCGTTGGTCGATTGATGTCTACAATTTCCTCCAATATGGTTCCATATTAATTTTGTATATACAGTATATATATATCTCTCTATAGACTCTCTCTGTATAAACACACACACACACAATATATATATATATATATATATATAATATATACACACACAGGGTGTCCCATAAGTCCGGCATCATAGGAAAAATAATAAAAAAAGGCAAAACAAAAGCTTTTATTTACAGAACGTGCTCAATATGTCCACCATTGTTTTCAATACACAAATTCAGACGTGATACCCAGTCAGCAAGCACACGGTGAATGATGTCATAAGTAATGGTGTTACATGCCCCAATAATGCGCTACCGCAAATGTTCAACACACCTAATTTTCTCTGCGTATACCAGCGCTTTCAAGTGGCCCCAGAGATAAAAATCTAGTGGCGTGAGATCCGGGCTTCTCGCTGGCCATTCCACAGGCCCTCGACGTCCTATCCAATGACCAGGGAATTGTTGGTAAAGGTATTCCCTTACTTGGGTGCTGTAATGTGCAGGAGCGCCGTCTTGCTGGAACCATGTTGGGAAACTTCCTTCTTCGTTCAAGACACTGGGAAATGCTTCTTCCTTGAGCATACGTAGGTAGGTGCCTCCAGTGACGTTCATCGAAAAAGAGGGGGCCTATGATGCGATCCTTCCAAATGCCACACCATACCATCACCCGAGATGCACCTTGTTCCTTTGAAGAGGTATACCAGTGAGGGTTGTTTTGAGACCAGTAGCGGGTGTTCTGTCGAATTACCTCACCATTTCCATAAAAAAACAGCCTCGTCACTGAACAGAATGGTGGACGGGAAATTGGCATCCCGAGCATATTGTTCCGTAGCCCATTCACAAAATTCCATCCGCCGGTCGGGATCATCATCTTCGCTTAATTTCTGTAGGATCTGAAGTTTATATGGATGCCATTTGTGAGCCTGAAGAATGCGATGGATGCTACTTTTCGACACTCCTGTCTCGGTGGACATTCGCCGAAGAGACTTATTGGGACTTCTGTTAAAATGAGCCAGGATAGCAGTCGCTGTATCATCGTTAGTGGACCTCCTTGAAGGTCCACTGCGTGGTTTATCTTCTATGGATCCTGTTTCCTTAAACTTTGCAACAAGTCTGCTAACAAAACTCTGTGTTATTGGCTCGCGGTCTGGATGCAGTCTGTTAAATTCAGCAGCGGCCTCTCTCTGACTCCGATTTCCTATGAGTAGAATTATCTGGATTCGTTCTTCCTTGCTCACAGACATTATGGCCTGTAGAAAGAGAAAAATATGAATTATGGTTTGTAGAAATAGAAAAAATATGAATTTCTCCTATGATGCCGGACTTATGGGACACCCTGTATATATACTTGCGTATGTTTACAAGTCTGCAGAATTAGCGATTGGTGAGGAATGCAAGTCCTGCTATCACAGTTTGGGGTGACAAGTTATTCAGGGTGCATGCAGTGTTTGCGAGTTTTGGAATTTGGAAACTCGCAAACCTTGTCGACAGAGTATGCCATTGATATAAAATTCAGCGTGCCCGCATTGTCACTCCACGCATTTGCAAACACGCACCCCTTCAAATCTCACTACTTGCATAAAATATCACCTTGACTGGAAAATACAACAATTGAATTCAATGTCATGTACTTTTTTTTGCAAGTGGTCTCTTATTCAGACCACCCTTTATATATATATATATATATATAATATATATATATATATATATATATATATATATATTTTGTACAAGTATACATCTTTTTATTGTTCTCTGGTACATCCACGCACAATATATATATATTATATATATATATATATATATATATATATATAATATATATATATATATATATATATATATATATATTGTGCGTGTATGTACCAGAGAGAGAGCTATAAAGAGAGTATACTTGCACAAAATAAATATGGGAGTCATATAGGAGTACACACATAATAAAAATAAACTGATTTTTACAATAATACAATCGTTTAGGATATACTGTAGAAGTCCTTAGTCGGTATATACTACAAAAGAGAATAATTTCAGACAGTAAACATAATTAAGATATACGAAATCAGGGAGGCAATTAAAAATAGACAGGTGAACAGTGGTATAAGACTACATATATAAAATACAGTTTCGGATACATTAAACAGTTATATAATGAGATACGAACGTGAAGGGGAATACGAGCGTGGAAAATCACGAAGTATATATATAGTTATTTGATAGATAATGGGACGATATAGTTTCGAAAATAGACAATAGACAAAATTAAAACAGTCGAAAGAAAATGAAAATCAAACGGTTGAAAGCGAATTTGATTGAGAACAACAAGGGTCTAGAATTAATAATAAAATCTAGAATTAATAATAGAATTAAGCTAGAATTAATAATAAAAAGGGTAATAACTGTATTAATAATAATGGTGTTAATGATAGTGTTTATGATTAGTAACGGTACTAACAAGAATAGTGATGGAAAAACTCGATAAAACTTGCAGGAGAAAGGACGGAAAGAGTAAAAACTGAATTATAAAGAGGCATCCTGGAGAAATATTGAAATCGTAACTACAGAGCAAGGAATAGGTAAGGTATTAAATGTTTTTCCAAATTTTTTTACCGTACGTAGTAATCATTTTTAAATTCTATTCAGTTTTAGTTTACAAATACAATTTTTTCCCGTGTTGAGAGTCTGCAGATTATATATATATATATATATATATATATATATATATATATATTATATATATATATATGTATGTATGTATGTATGTATGTATATATATATATATATATATATATATGTATATATGTATGTATGTATGTATGTATGTATAACGGCAAACATTTTCGTTTATTTTTTGTACTACAGACGTTTCAACAAATCTTTTGTCATCATCAGTGAATTAAGTCTTAAAACCTTAAAACAAAAATAATGAAAATTACATCAATACAAAATTAAAATCATTAAAATTAAATTAAATTAAATTACCTCAACTGGTAAATACACAATGTTTACATCAACCTCCATACTTGGCAAAAACTCAGTAGCTCACTACAATCCGCAATTAGAAACCATAGTAATGAAAACAACCATCCTCTTCACAAAACTCAGTTCGAAATTCAATTCTAACTAGATCCAATAACCTCACAGAACTCCGAATTTTAGAATCTTTGTACATCTATAGAAACAAACCCTCCATTAACAATAATAGTTCATCTTACAAATTACAGCTCTTTTAACTAACCAACCGATTTTCATAGACATATCATACCTTCTAATTTACTGACCATACAGTTTTCCCTTAGTTTTTGCCAAGTCTGGAGGTTGATGTAAACATTGTGTATTTACCAGTTGAGGTAATTTAATTTAATTTAATTTTAATGATTTTAATTTTTTGTAGTGATGTAATTTTAATGATTTTAATTTTGTATTGATGTAATTTTCATTATTTTTATCTTTGTTTTAAGGTTTTAAGACTTAATTCACTGATGATGACAAAAGATTTGTCGAAACGTCTGAAGTACAAAAAATAAACGAAAATGTTTGCCGTTGTATTGGTCCCTCTTTTCATCTGTAAGCTCCGTTTCCCTAAGGAGAAGTCAATAGCTTCGATATATATATATATATATATATTAGTGATGTAGGTCGCATCCGCATCCGCGGAACATCCGCACATTTTCTGGCATCCGCGTCCGCATCCGCACTTTGGACTGCGGATGTCGTGCGGATGTGGACCGTTGAGATAAAACGTCATTAATAAGCGGAAATTATCAAATTCTACTATATTAATAGAACTAGTTCATTGTGCGCAAAAGTGATGCAAGCGACAAGACGAGAGGCTGTTCTTGTATGAAGTTACTCTCTTGCAACCTACTTAGATCCACGTTACAAAGCTAAGTTATTTTCACCTAGTACTGGGTGATCAAAAAGTAACGCAACCCATGGGAAAAAGATTTATTTCAGAGCAAGTGCTGGAAGTGGGCACCGTTCTGTGCTTCACACAAGTGGATACGGCGATTCATGTTCTTAAAGACCCTTAAAGATCCAAGGTGTATTTCATCTTTTTCATATATTCACCACCTGCAACAGAAGGAAAAAATCAATTATGTGCGTTTCTCCATGGGTTGCGTTACTTTTTGATTAGAACGAGTTAAATCATCACTTGGCAAAGCAGTTGAAGAGCTTCAATCTCTTGAATCTGTCGCTTCGCCACCCACCAAAAGAATAAAAGTTTCAGTGACAGAACCAACACCTTCAACAAGCAAATCTATCTCAGAATCTGTCTCTCAGTTTCTTGAGTCAAGCAGCAATGACGAGACCTACGCGATGTCAAAAGATGTAGTAAAAATGATCGAGAGCTATCACCAAGAAAAACGCCTGGCTGCATGTGACAATCCTATTAGTTGGTGGAAAAATACGCAGAATATCTATCCATACTTGAATAAACTTGTAAGGAAACATTTAGCCTGTCCTCCAACAAACGTACCAAGCGAGAGATTATTTAGCAGTGCTGGATTAATATATGATGAAAAGAGAAACAGACTGGCAGCAGAAAAGGCAGAAAAATTAATGTTCCTTAAGCATAACCTTCCTATAATTAAGTTTGAACATTAAACGATGAACATCTTAGTTTACTTTATTTTAATTACTCATTTATAAATATGCCTAATAAAACTTTAAACTTAATATAAATAGTTATCAAGCTAATTAAAGATCTCTTTCTATAAGGGTGGAGGTTGGGGAAAGAGGTCGGTGGGGTGCATTTGAGTTGGGTTCACGTCCCGCATCCTGGTAACACAATTATGGTTTCTAATTGTGGCTGAAACTCAACAAAATATAACGAATTTATTTGCAGACGAATTCACTGATTGATTTCTATATTAGTTAGATGCTTGATATTATTTTATATGTTCAGAGAAAAGTACAGCAATTATTGTACAATTAATCAATTATACTACATTATAGCTACAGCTCTCTCTATATAATAACTTATTATATACGTTAAACACAACAAATCTCGAATATATCCTAAAAAATAACGAAAATGTAGACATCCGCATCCGCGGATGTTGAAATCAAACATCCTCATCCGCATCCGCGGATGTGAAAAAAATGACATCCGCTACATCACTAATATATATATATATATATATATATAATCTAAATAAAAGACAGACCTGTATACGGACGGTTTGCGATTGCGGATATTTGTGATTTTTGATCCAGTTTGTGTGGAGTTAGTCTAAGGTGGTACGAGTATAACTGCGATTGATACAAGTGAAGTTGTGCTGCCTTGGGGAGGAAACACAAACTTGCGGTGTATCTTGTTTCTGAAGAACCATGCACCAGGACTGATAATAACTGGGGATATCCGCAATACAAACTAACGCAAATTGCAATATATTAAATACTGATATGGATGCTCTTTGGACTACACTAAGTCAGAGCATTGTTGCCTTCAGTGGTGAGACTTAAGAGTTTCACACCCCGCCTCAGTCTTAAATCTAAATTGTTTTATTAAGCATACATGCCATTTCTTTACCTCTTTGAGGTTTTTTTTTTTTAAGCAGCTTCTGTTTTACAGTAGAGCTAAACCAAACAGCCTTATAAAATCTCTTAATTTTCATCGGAAGACTAAATTGATTACGTTAATATAATTCTAGAAAATTTATTTGATATAGTCTTATTCAACATTTTCAACTTTTTCATCAGAGAACTCTGTCAGATGAATACTCGTTAAATAATGCTTTATGGTTTAGTATAGGCCGTTGTTCTTTTGCACCTATACCCATCGGATCGACAAGACCATAACATCGATACTCTAAAAAACCTAACTTAACCTAACCCACAATACAGTATACTTGTCGAAAGAATGTCAAGTCGATCAGATGTCGTAATTCCTGTTCTTTTAATGCGTTGTATACAGTATATTTGTTCGGTCAATGCAGCAAAGTCCTCATTGTTATAGCTTTCAATAAGTTTTCTTCTGTCTTCTGTGGAAGTATGGTAACACTGAGGCGGTGGCATTCTGAAGTTCTAATTCAGTCAACTTAAGAAAAATCTGGTTAATCGAGTATAATCTGAAAAAAACTTGTGTTGGCACTCATTCGATTTGGGTTGGTCCACGTTGCGGAACAAGGTTGGTTGATGTAAGTGTTATTGTAGTTGTGTTCAATAAATAATATAGCAATTTGGAACTACAAAGTAACCATAATTGTCAGTTACATAACGCTCTGTTATTTAACTTCTTTTATAATGTCGGAGAAAATAATGTCTGTTTGTACTGCATACTGACATTCCTAGTGCATTGTCGAAACAGTTTGTATGTTTGTCATATCCATTTAGTCGAAGGTTTGTTCATACGACTATTTCTGTCGAAAACATCAATGCGTTAATGAAATGAATGTTGTCGAAGGCATTTGGAATTCGTTCAATCACATTTGCAAAAACATTGTAGTTCAGTCATCCTGCAGAGGACCAAGAACATATTTCATCACATTTCAAACTCTTCACATTTCAAACTCTTCACATTTCAAACTCTTCACATTTCAAACTCTTCACATTTCAAACTCTTCACATTTCAAACTCTTCACATTTCAAACTCTTCACATTTCAAACTCTTCACATTTCAAACTCTTCACATTAGCCACCACTGAATGAAGGAGAAATTTAGATTTAATTTGAATTAAATACTGGATCAATGAAAGAAATCCACCCCCAGCCATTTTTAGTTAGCTTTATAAGGCTAACTAACGAAAATATAACGACCTAATCAGTCGTCAAGGGTGTAGAGTTGACCTAACGATTGGTTAGGTTAGGTCGTGATATTTTCGTTAGTTAGCCTTATAAAGCTAACTAAAGAAGGGTGGGGGTGGCTTTCTTTCATTGATCCTAACTAACTTTTATTAATAATAAAATGAATACATTGGTTTTACAATTTACAGTGACGTAAATAGTGAAGCTGGACTATTTATTTTATTTAATTTGGCCCTTAAGCTTTGGGCTTTATAACCGGGCTCAACTTATAACTGAAGGTTTAATAAAACTGCGCAGAACGGTCATATGACTTTTTATACAATATATTTCGACTAGTCATTTAGGAATCTTCAGGATTTTGTTTAAATAATTCAGACGTATATATCAGAGGCAGTTCTTGGACTGGTGCATTGGGTAGGCAGAATATTTTATATATATATATATATAATATATATATATATATATATATATATAATATTCTGCGTACCCAATGCACCAGTCCAAGAACTGCCTCTGGCTATATATACAGGGTGTCCCGTAAGTCTGGAACCATAGGGTAAAATAAGTAATTCATGTTTTTCCGTTTATGCAAGTGCCCACGATGTCTTTGAGTAAGGAAGAACGCGTCCAGGTAATTCTGCTCGTAGGAAATCGGAGTTAGAGGGGGGTCGCTGAGGAATTCAACAGATTGCATCCGGACCGCGCGCCGATAACACATAGCTGTGTCGGCAAACTTGTAGCAAAGTTCAGGGAAACGGGATCCATAGGAGATAAACCACGCAGTGGACCTCCGAGGACATCCACCGACGATGACACAGCCGCTACCATCCTCGCTCATTTCACAAACAGTCCCGAAAAGTCTCTTCGGCGTTTTTATCATTTTGCCCTATGGTTCCAGACTTACGGGACACCCTGTATATATATATATATATATATATATGTATATATATATATATATATATAAATTAGACCGTTCATCTGATTAAAACACCACCATTTTTTTTCTTACATTCGTGATGAGTCCTGTACGGGAGCATCGTTCATGCATTCATTGACCCTGCATGTGCAGTACATGGCAGTGATATGCTGCGAGATACTCGTATCCTTGAACAAGTGTTATGAGAGGAGCGGTGCTTTGTATGAAGCAATGAAACCTTTCTTCCTACTCGCATAGTCGTACTTAAGGCATTAGTGATATTTTATACACCTTTGGCCCCATCCTGCATAAAAAAGACATGCATCATTCCCTGACAAGGTGTACTGATGAATACACGAAAGCCTTGGGATAATTTTTTCATTTTCCTTGTGTGTGTGTGTGTGTGTGTGTGTGTGTGTGTGTGTGTACGCTTGTTTATTTTTATGTAATTACGAACTATTAAAATAATAATAAAACTGGCGAATGATATTTCATTATAAAAGGAAATAATTTGGACGTAAAGATATGTTACGCAGCTTCCGCAGGCCTCTGCCCGCTGCGACTTTTAAGATGAATTCACTTTGGAAAATCCAACGAGGGTGGTCCTTGTTGGTTTAGCTCGGCCTTGGCCGAGAGCATCCGAGTTGCTACAAAACAGTTTCTACCAAGTTTTTTTTCCCGAAGGGGTGAATGGAAACACTTCACTTCAAAAATTGGAGTTTTAGTTCACTCATAAATTTTTATTCACAAAGTATATGCAGAACGAGGCACTGATAATCAGAAGAAGTTTACAGGGGGAGAGGTTTAACCTCTTACAACAACAGCTCAAGCAGGAATTTACAGGGGTAGAGGTTCGACCCCGTTTGACAATAGTTAAGGTAGGAATTGAAAATGAGAGGGGGGCAACCCTTTTGTAACAAAGGCCCCGGGCAGGAATTTAGAGTGGGAGAGGTGCAACCTCTGGTATCAAGGGCTTAGGCAGGAATCTACAGCGAGGAGGGCTTAGCCTCCTCGGGCAAAGACTACGGCAGGAATGATCTCATCTACAATATAAGAAACAAAGAAGTCCGAATTTTAGGGGGGTGCAGTTGAAGGCAAAGCTCCCGCTTTAGCTGGAGGGTTGAAAAATTCGGACGTTAAGCATAATTTAAGCAAAAAGTTAACAAAAAAAATACGTTTTTGTAAGGTATACACTTTTGGATGGCGACCTAAAGTCGGGGTGCCGACATGTACCGAGTACATTAAGTACTCCATAATTTACATTATATTAAGTATATTAATTACCGTTAATTACAATTTTAGCAGTTTGTTAATTGATATATCCGATACTAAAGTAATCTGAATAAGTAATACAATTTAATTAATGAAGGAGAGTTCTCCGTTCTATAATTTAAAGGGGATTAACAACGATGTTATATATTTATAGTTAACAATAACTACGTCAAATTATGTCAAATATTATTAGAGGAATGGTTGGTTATCATGATTTGAAAGTCTAATTAGCCAGCGATGAGGAAAGCGGAAAAAAATGATATCACGGACATTAATGATAACATAATACCGAAGTCATATAGAATTTGAATGACAATGAGGTAGAAATAGTAATTACAGGTAATAAGAACGGGGATAACTATGCGACATAAGTAGATAACAAACTAGTGGCCTGGCATGGAACAATATGGTTTATTATAATAATATAACATCACATCTTAACGTTATAAATTGGTAGCAGAGGCAAGAGAGAAGAGTTCGAATTCAGAGGCTCGCTTTTGGCGACGTAATCGGAATTCGAACCTTCGTCTCAGCAATAATAAACAACTTGCGAGAGGTGAACGCGCTTAAAAGAAAAAGTGAAAAGAATACATGTGGACGTATTTACATGTACGTCACTATGTACGTAATCATGATCGTCAAGGGACACGTACGACTGTACAAAGTAGTGTACACATACCAGTCGTCACACAACAAGTAAATAATGACTTATAGAGAGTAAAGTTTTTTTTATTATTATTAAAGAGTTTACTATACATGGAATACTAAGGATAGTCACAGACTAAACACGTGATTGAAACGTGAAGGAAACTAAGTACTTTATGCCGTCAGAGTGTTTACTCTGTACGTACTGCATAAGTCATTATTTGGGGAGAAATTGAAAGAGACGGATTAGAGAGGCACAGTTAAGGGATATTCGCTGTTTACAGCGAACTTCTAATGGCACAAACATGGATACTGTTCAACCATAGAATGGTAAATCGCATGGTTGTGACAGATATATGAAATTTGTGAGAAGAGATATAGTTAATTTTCGTACAGAAAGTAACCGCATAATTTTGTGTTGTTGAAAAATTGGGTTAGCAGTGAAAATTAAGAATACCAATTCATTTGTTCAGTCGAAAATCAGTTTCATATCTAGGGGAAAATTTAAAGTGTACGCGAACGATTATGTAGCATTGTTGAGTACTTAAATCCTCAAATAAATAATGAAAAATACAAAGATTCACACCCGCAGTTGTGTCAGTAATTTTATTTACATATTTGAGATATTATTGTCCCTGCCTTTTATGACTTTCTACTGAGTAATATTTACATTCTTTGTCATACATATTTTATTGTACAGAGGGTTGATGAAGCAAGTTGGCAACACGATGATTGTCTCGAGGACAAATGGCAAAACTCATCAATGAAATGCCAGAACGTGTGTCAGCTTCGCATAATGGAAAGGGAAAAGAAACACGATTCTAAATATATTGATTCAATGGAAAAACCGAAGGTGTCTGTTTACTTTTATTAACGTTATGTAGAGTGTAAGAGGAAGGCTGCTCAGAGACTGTTTAGTCGAGTTTTTCGTACCAAAAATTTGAATAATGTGTCCTATATAACTCAATTTTTCCCCTTAATTGATAAAAGCAAACTCGATAACGACCTATTACAAACGGATGAACAACATCTTGTAAAGAACGAGCCCCCTCCCCCCTTTCAACACTTTAAATTAACTAACAAATTAACATCATTGGAACTGAAACTTGAGAAACGGAATGAATAGATTCCCCATAAATACGATTGTAATCTCGACTTGGAAAAGAAACAGCTCGTAGAAAAGTCGTAAAAAGAGTCTTTTCACACAGGCAAATTGGACGTAAAATTTGTAACAGATGAATGAAGCTTTATCACGTTTCACATCGAGGAAAATTCCTTCTCAACGCTATTTTATGCAAATGAATCACTCTTGGACTGTTAACAACTAAAGTAAAGCAACTTTAATAGTCTTCGTTTGTTTGTCTGAAATTATTTTTTTGCTTTTTAAAAAGCATACGCTTATATTTCACACACACACACACACACACACACACACACACACACACACACACACACAACGTGGCTACCAAAGGGAACCGCGACATTTTAACTTGTGGGTGGCGAGATTTAGGATAATTAATCTAATCTAACCTACATTAAGTAATTTTTTAATGACAGTTAATGGTTTTTAATTAACAAAACTGATTCGAGAACTGCACGCATTATACTGTATATATATATATATATATATATATATATATATATATATATATATATATATATATATATATTATAATATTGCCAACCCACAAGGAAAAAGTAAAATGATTCCAAGGCATTTCGTGTATTCAGAAGTACACCTCGTCAGGGAATGAAGCTTTATCGCGTTTCACATCGATTCCCTGACGAGGTGTATTTCTGAATACACGAAAGGCCTTGGAATCATTCTTCTTTTTCCTTGTGGGTTTGCATCATTCATTCATTTCACGTGCTTAATTGTGAAATTGATCACACACACACACACAACACACACACACACACATATATATATATATATTATATATATATATAACGTCGTTGAAACCCTCATAAAGTAAGTACATACGTACTTACAGAATGACGCCTAAATACGCCCTTGGATTTCCTCTTGTTTCTTGTTCTCGGAGTCATGGGTCATACAAAAATGACTACGAGGTCCAGGGATACTTGAGAACTGGTGGACTGCCAGAGAGAACGTGTTCAGTGAGGTCACTAATTTTGGAACGTGGCACTTATTAAGTTCGCGAATTGGGAAGAACTTTTTGTTGTACGGGCAGGCATATCATTAAAATGGATAGGCTTATTTGAGAATTAAGTTGGTGACACTGAATAAATTGTAGTAACAAACTTTAGCCATTGTCACTTCTGTACTTCACGCTACCCATTCAACCATACCTGAAAAAAAAAAAATATATAAGCAAACAACCACAAGGAAAAGGAAACACAAAGTCCGAGCGCTTTCGTGATATATTCACATTATCAAGGAAGAACAGAAAATAGACGGAGATTACAAAGTATTTGAGTTAAATAGACAAGCAAAAAATTCACAATTGGCACCTCAAATTAAAGGCCTTAAAGCCCTCTAAAGATTTTTTCAAATTGAAAACATAATCTGTAGGCAGCTAAATAACTGAATATAAAAAATATATACTGTATAGATGAAATTAGACAAAAAGCAAACCAATACAGAGAACAAAAATTATTATAATGGTTATTAACACTAATATTTAATTAAAACAGGCAATTAATAGGCAAGAATTTAATGAAAAACAAATAGATGACGTAGATAACAAATAGAAAACATAATCTGTAGGCTGATTAATTACTATACAGATGAAATTAGACAAAACACCAGTACAGAAAACCAAAAAAAAAAAAAAAAAAAAAAAATTATTATAATGGTTATTAACACTAATATTTAATTGAAATAGGAAAAATTAAGAGGCCCGAAATTAATGAAAACAAAGGGAAAGTTGCCATCGTCTTACAGATTATTACAAAATTTCAACAAACAATCTGGAAAAAAATTGTTATCCCAACAGCCACCCACTTCAAATATCCAATAAACCACCCAACAACCAAAGATTATACACGAAAGAAATATTACAATTAAAATAGACACATAAGAATGTTAACAGTTCTTACAATAATATTTATTTATTTAACCAGGGCAAACCATTAAGAGGCAAAAAATGCAATCAAGAAAACAGTAGGCCCATCGCCAACTTACTGACAATGTACGAATCTAATTTGTACAACCCATGGCTAATATTAAAGACCAAATTCGCTCGGACTTTGTGTTTCCTTTTCCTTGTGGTTGTTTGCTTATTAATAAGGTCACGTGTTATTTTGTGATTCTAGTGCTATATATATATATATATACACCCAAGTAGCTCCAACGGGTCATATTGGTTAGATTTTCAAATTTTTATTTAGGCCTACTTACGTTCGTGTTAAGCTAGGGGGGGGGGGGGGGGTCTATCAAAAAGGTTAGAGAAAGCACTTTCTTACTGCATACAATGCTTATTTTTCGAATTTCACCAGCGTTAATATTTTGACTAAAAAACTCAAATAACTTCTATTTTGTTACCTCAGGCTTTCATACACCCAGTGTGATTTGTTTTACGTTTGGCTGACCTAACCTAACCTAAACCTAACCTTAAAAAAGTGTCTCGTACAAGAAAATTCGACTAATTTATAAAATAGGAGTTAATAGGTAAAAAAAAAGTGGCTTAATGTTGGTGGTACTTGGGTATATATACTGTATATATGAAAATTCGTTCCCACCAAGGTGTTTGAACCCACCACTTCTTAAATAGATGCTGAGGACGCTAACCACTACACTACGACGAGAAATCACGCTTGTTCATGCATGATTATTAATCCATATCATTTGTTCGTTCTCCCTCCTCATCTTGGGCGGAATGTTCTTCTATACAAGCGTCGTTCTTTACGTTAATTATACTGCCTGTTGTTTGCAGTTGAAATATATATATATATATAATTTAATTTATCTCAGACACAATTCTATTATCTCTTATATGGTTTTAGTTTTCATTTAGCTCGCATTCTCTGCTTCTCATTTCAGCCATCTGTATTTTCCGTCTCGCCAGCCATACTCACAAAATAAAATGTCTGCTTTTTATGTAATTACTCTCTCATTTCGAGTATTTCGCAGACACCAACAATTCTTTTTCTAACATTTATGGAAGATAATTCATACTTTTGGAGCACAGTTTTGAGCCTTAGACGGTTATTTCTCACTTGGGAGTTATTTTGGTATTTTGATGCTTGTCTATGTTTGGTTTGTGTTTAGCTTTGGAAGGTAGTTTTATGCTCGCGGCCCAACGGGAATTACATTAATTAATTACTAATTAACGTGCTTTGAATTGAATGGGGGAAACATTTTTAATATTTATGATATGGTTCCACGGATAAAAATGTATTTCTGAGCAGGTTAAAAGTTTCAATGTGTTTCTCATTAAGAATAGCTACTTTTCGGACACCCGTACGTACTCTAAAAGCTATATATTGTATTTGAAATTTTGTGGATTGATTAAAATCGTTGAAAGTATTTTCTAGGAGGGTTTTTGTGATAGATGCCACATTTTGAAAGATAAATTTGTCTGCAAAATAATTCCTTTTTGAGACTTTTGCGAATTTTCTTAGAGTTGTGTGGCGACTTTAGGCTCTTTTCTTCTTCTATGGGAGGGGCGCTTTTGTGTGGGCATTTGCCCTTGGCCCCTCCTTCCTTCCTAAAAAAAAATATGATTAATTGTATTTTATAGAACGTAAAACTAGATTTTAATTGGCTTGAATTTCGGATGCTTTGTTCACGTGACTTTTGAATTAATGTTTGTAACTTTAAGACATTTTCCTGATGTTGGCACGCAAGGTCGTCTTGATAATCATTTTTATTATTAATGAGATTGTCGTGGTTGATTTCTCGCGTGTTTATGTTAACTTCGGTTAATATTTTGTTTAGTTGTCGGTGTGGTCTGGTTTTATTTTGTAGTATCTAATTTACTTTATTAAAACTGGGGTCCATTTTTGAAAGCTTTTTTTTTTTGTTTGTCGTGGTGGGGATGAGGAGGCTGGGTGGGGGAAGGTGGTGTTAGTGGGGGGGTGGGGGGGTTCCTCAATTTATATAGCTTTTCGTTTAAAATTTTTCAGTAAGAATAAAAGCTTTTGTTTAGTATCTCCAACTACTATTTTCCATTTTGAACCTTGTTACAGACTTATTTTTGCTCTTCCATTTCATGGTTCTTGGAAAACTGTGACTTTGTTGTAAAACATGATTTGTTCATTCAAATTATGAGCCAGCTGCTTTAAAAGAGTTTACTAATATAAAGTGATCCTCTTTCGACAACATGTCGTAAATTAATCCCGCGAATTTCCAAATCTTTGATGATGCCTCTTTGTTCTAAATGACTCGGTTCAATGGGTAGGAGTCTGTTTGTATCGTATTTTTTGTTTTTACACTTTTATTAATTTGTGTATGTTGACAGTGATTTCTGTTTTGGCAATGCGTATCGCACTTTCGGAATTCAGAA
>JAJOZX010005849.1:162500-172500 GCA_023014485.1 Bathynomus jamesi | reverse complement strand
ACAAGGGTAACATAGTGTATAAATATACTGTAATTTCACTGCAAAGGGAATTTGTGGTCACACTGTAGTTAATTCGCGATATTGCGCGAAACGATTTTCTTTTCATTTCACTGTCAGTTATAAACGCCGTTTAAGGTTACCTATTTGAATAGTGAAGTAATTTTATTATATTTTAATAAAAGATTTCACCATTTTTGGCAGTGACAGAACCTCCACTTTTTGACTTCTTGTTACACTACACTATAATGACAGAACCTCCACTTTCTTACTCCTCTGGACCATAAGGCAAAATGATAAAAACGGCAATAAAAACGCCGAAGAGACTTTTGGGGATGTTTGTGAAATGAGCGAGGATGGTAGCGGCTGTGTCATCGTCGGTGGATGTCCTCGGAGGTCCACTGCGTGGTTTATCTCCTATGGATCCCATTTCCCTGAACTTTGCTACAAGTTTGCCGACACAGCTGTGCGTTATCGGCGCGCGGTCCGGATGCAATCTGTTAAATTCCTCAACGACCTCCCTCTGACTCCGATTTCCTACGAGCAGAATTACCTGGATGCGTTCTTCCTTACTCAAAGACATCATGGGCACTTGCATAAATGGAAAAACATGAATTACTTATTTTACCCTATGGTTCCAGACTTATGGGACACCCTGCATAATGACAGAAAGTCCACTTTTTGACTCCTCTTATTACACTATAGGCCTATACTATAATATCATTCTTCTGTGAAAGTTATCATCTCCAATTACGAGTTTCTTCAGCTCTCAAAAGATTTATATCTTAGTTTTTCAAAATGTGTATAATTTCATCAACTTCTACATTAATTTGATTAACAAAAATGATTACAAAATGTAAACTAAAATTGAATCAAGATGTGACAGGATTGTTTTTTTTTTTATGAAAACCATAATCAAACTTAATGTGAAACCCCCCCCATTCCCCGCTCCCCCTCCGGACCCCACCACTTGAAAAGAAACATTTTTGATATATATTAAAAAGATAAAATATAATACTTCCTTTGATATTAATATAAATTATAATGTTCGTCTTTTTTGAGCGGGGAGGGTACAATTTTTTTTATTTTTTAATATTTCTAAGGGGATTTTTTTTTTTGGAGGGTGGGGGGAGAACCTACAAATTTGAAATCTTATACCAAGTTTTCTCGGGAAGGCGGAAAAAATATTACCAACTCTGACGCCATAACAAATGAGATTTTTTATTTATATATTTTTTTTAAGTAAAATTTTCGCCTCCAAAAACTTTTTTTTTTAGTTTTTTTTTAAACTTTTTTTAGAGATAAATATTTAGTTTTCAGGAAAAAATATTTTGTCTGCAAAAGTTATGTATCATTTTAATTTAAAAAAAAAAAAAAATTATCGCGTTTTTTAAATCTACTCTGTAGCGTATAATTACATAAAAAAAATTGTTGTCGTTTTTTTCTTCATTCGTGCGTATCAAATATTACAAGAGTAAAAATTAAAATTTAGTAAAAATTTTTTGATGAAAAAGTTAAATTTTCGAAATAAAAATTTAGATTTTAAATTTTAACTTAATTCAGTTCGAAATGCGACACGACCGAAACTCGAGTTTCTCAAGAAAGTTTTAAAATCTGAATTAATTTTAATAAACAATGAAAAATAACTTCGGGGTAACTTACAGTAAAATATTGAGGCTAAAAACTTATAAGCCAAAGAAATGATACAGAAGTGTGTGTGTATACATATACATGGACAGGGTGATTCAAAAGTCAGGTTACATAGGGCTTTTCTGTTTCTTTGCAGGTAAATGAATTATGAGATGTTATCGAAGGAGGAGCGCATTGATGTGATATTCCTAGCTGGCTGCACAAGTGCATTGCCGTTAACGGTGGCCATATCGAACATGTGATGTGACTATTCTCCTGTATCATTACATAATACAGTATTTCCCTATGTAACCTGACTTTTGAATCACCATATATATATATATATATATATATATATATATATATATATATATATATATATATACAGGGTGGGCCGTAAGTTTCCATACATAGGAAAAATAAACATTTTTTTATGGACAACCATTTTTATTTATATAATATGCTCTACATGGTTGCCATTGTTTTGAAAACACATTTCAATACGTGTTCCCCACTGTTGATGAACACGCATTAGCACAGTTGACGTTATGCTTGTCATGGCGTTGGTGATACGTTCCTTTAGATGATTTATGTCTCGTATCTTTTCCTGATACACCATGGCCTTCAAGTGCCCCCAAAGATAGAAATCAAGGGGGGTGAGATCTGGGGATCTGGGAGGCCACTCCACAGGACCACGCCGACCAATCCAAGCATCCGGAAACTGCTGATCCAAATACCGACGCACGTGAAGACCATAATGAGGTGGAGCTCCATCTTGCTGGAAGTAAACTGGGAAGTTACCTTCCTCGTTTAGCAGGGATGGGAAAATCTCTTCTTGCAACATGTTAAGATACCTTTCGGCATTAAGATTTCCACTGACAAAAATTGGTCCAATAATTCTGTCACCCCATATCCCGGCCCACACCATCACTTTACCGGCACCTTGCATCTTCGTCGGACTCAGCCAGTTAGGGTTAGCATTACTCCAATAACGTATGTTTTGCCGATTAACCTCTCCATTGACGTAAAAATTTGCTTCATCAGTAAACAAGATCTTAGTTGAAAAGTTTGCATCCTCGTTCACTTTGGTTAATGCCCATTCACAGAATTCCATCCGTCTCTCCGGGTCGTCTTCACTCAAATGCTGTGCCATATGCAATTTGTATGGATGCTATTTGTTTGCTTTCAAAATGCGCCTGATACTCGATCTGCTGACACCACTTTCTGCAGACAACCGTCGTGTACTTTTTCTGGGACTCCGTGTAAGCGCTGTAAGTATCGTAGCTGTTGTGTCTCATCGGTGGCTGTACGTCTTGGACCACTTCGCGGTTGATCTGCAACATTTCCAGTTTTCTGAAACTTGTTAATAAGTTTTGCCACAGTGTCGTGTGTGATGTTCGTTCCATGTTTTCTGTTAAAGTTCATTGCAACCATGCGACTGCTTCCCGACCCAGCCATCAGTATGATTTCAATTCGTTGCTCTTTCGTCAAACGCATATTCTTAGGGTATCTGAAACATAAAAACAAACGTTTAAATTTTCCTATGTATGGAAACTTACGGCCCACCCTGTACTATATATATATATATATATATATATATATATATATATATATATATATATATATATATATACACAGGGTGTTTCTAAAGTAACCATCTATTTTGCGAAATAATATGAATTATAAAAAAAACACCTTTAAAACATGAAAATATATATATATATTTGTAAGCTCGGCACACATTGTTGCGCTTCGTGGATAATCTTCTTGTAAGTTGTGGAACACTTGAATGTGGTATGGCTTTTTCTTTAAATCATAACGTAGAATTCTGTAAACCGTTGTTTGTGGAATTTCTAATCTGTGGGATGCCCTCCGAATCGATAATTGTGGATCCTCTTCGAATGCTTCTTGAACAGATTCGATTCTTTCGTGAGATCATCTTGACCGTCCAGATCTACGCTCGTCATGCACAGATCCAGTCCTCATAAATTTGTTTACTAATTCGCGAATAGCCTGGTCTCTAGGGCCTGTTTTACGAAACCTTCTCTTAAACTTTTCTCTAATTTCATTGCACTTCATGCCTTTTATCCTGCATGTTACTACATAAACCCGTTCTTGCACATTCATCATCAATGATATGGGTCTGAAAATAAAATAAAATAATTAACAAAAAATCGTTTAAAGCAATTGAAATATTATAAATACATGAATTTTGTATAACAATGCACATATCATTATGCCAATATAACAATTGTTTAAAATCTCCCTATTTCACCAAAATAGATGGTTACTTTAGAAACACCCTGTATATTAGGGCAATGCACACAACTTTATTAGAGTTATAGCTGTTATGGTTTAACCTTTTATTTATTAGAAGTTGTGTAAATTTCTTTACTGCGTTCCAATGATGAAGTAGAATGGTTATCTCCATTAAAAGTCAAGAAAGGTCGAAATTTTACGTTAGAGATGGCGGAAAATGATGGATCCTAAATTCTTTATATTACCGTATTACTGCAATTTTCCCAGTATTTTTCATCTCATTCCATTGGGATTACTTCTTATTCCCATTCTCATTCCCATTCCCATTCGAGGGAGGCGAGCGAGAAATTCACATTTACGAAGCTAGTGTCTTCATTTGAGAAAGAGTGTTACTCTCATTCGTGTCCGAATTAAAGGTGTCAAATGAAATTGGCAAATATTTCCTTACTCAACTGAGATTAATCTAAACTAATTTTAACCAAACATTAACCTAACCTAACCTAACCTGGACAGAAATAGAAAAACTTTGGATGAGAACAAGAACGTCATGAAATCGGACTAAATCGATTTGAAATTTGCTTCCTTTGAGATCCTCCCTCGCGGATTTCTCACTCTTTGGCGCGGAATGAACTGGAAATCACATTGAATGGGACCATTGAATGGGATCATTTGGGGATCATTGAATAGGATCATACCTTTCATTGATATGATTATTAATGATGATTTTAACTAAATGAAACAACATATTACGTACAAATTACCAAACATTTACACACACACACACACACACACACACACACACACACACACACAGGGTTGACAAAACTAGATAGACACCCTTTTTATTCCTATGTGTTTGATTTGGTCTATTTACTTTGTGAACCCTCTATATATAAAAAAATGTATACAGGTTTTATACATGACATGAAAATAATTTACTGAATAACACAACGAGGAGCGATGTTCAATGTCTGGAGAAACAATATGTTTCAGCAACTAGTTCACTGACGCAGGTGTTCATAATGTTCGCCGTCAGTATCCAGTGCAACAGTGCCTCTCGTTGTGTTATTTAATAAGTTATTTTGATGTATAAAGTGTGTGTGCATTTTTTCATATATATATATATATATATATATATATATATATATATATATATGGGTCGATTGCAGGTCAATCCTGAACGGTCGTTCAAACTCACATAAAGTATATATACAATGAAAATAACCACGAAGGAAAAAGGAAACGCAGAATGATGCTCAAGCGCTTTCGTCTAATGACATCCTCAGGAGCATTGAAATAAATAACAAGTTCGAGACTATATATAGGTCACAAAAAAAAATAGAAAAATACAAATTATAGGAGGAGCATACAAATTTATAAGGAAAAGCTACCAGAGTTTTAGCACTTTGCCCCTCTTGTTTAAATCCGTTCTGAACGAATTCAAAACAAGATCAAGCGAAAAAAGGCCCTGGCTAATGTTAAAATTATTTGCAAGTTGAATAATAGCGAACTCAAAAATATTTCTGTTAATGTTGCTTGAATGAAACAAAATTGAAGCATTATTCCAATCAATACAGTGGGATATAACTGACAAATGGGCGAAAAGGGCAGTGGACGACTGTCCCGTTCTAATGGAATATTGATGCTGTTTTACACGCGTATATGCTGCTTTCCCGTTTGTCCAATGTAAAAGGAATCACATTGTTTACAAGCAATTTTATAGATAATGCCTGAATTATTGGTAGGGCTATTTTTAACTATGATATTTTTCACAATATTGTCATATGAAAATACTAATTAATATTCAAAAGTTTAAGTATAATATCAATGCCTAAAAAGCCTAGGAGAAATGGAAGTACTAAAATATTCTTCAACAAAGTGCGAGGGTTATTATTCACATGATAGAAAATTCGTTTTGCCTTGTTAAGACAAGATTCCAAAAAAGCAGGTGGGTAACACAAATCACTTCCAATACTGTTGATTTTTTCTAATTCGGCATCCATGTATTCCGGACTGCGATCCTAAGAGCGCGGAGAAACATTGAAGAAAATATGGCTTTCTTGATGGTGGTGTCATGTCCGGAGTAAAGGTGTACGTAGGACAAATTGTTTGTTTTTTCCGATAAATACTAAACTTAAAACCTGGGTTTTCCCTAAAACACGCACATCCAAAAACGGGATTGAGTTGTTTTGTTCCACTTCTAAAGTAAACTTAATGGAGGGGACTTGATTATTTAACTGAAGGAGGACATCATCCAGGACCAGATACACAAAATATCGTCGATGTACCGCAACTATGGAATGCCAACCCCCCAGGATTCTTGGAATGTGAGTAATTTCGAAAAACTCCATATAAATATTGGAGAGTAGGGGCTCCATATTACTAAAGCAGAGAAGGCTAACACCATAGTTATTATGGACAAAGTGGAATACATCAGAAAGATGAACGAGCTTCTCCAGGACTCCGCCACATACAGAAAGCTTAGGAACAACTGGCAGGATGACATCATCAAATCATTCAATAGTGGCTTGAAACGCATTCTCAAAAATCACAAGGACTTAATTCCGATTTTCACGTCCATTTGCCTTCTCTTCCCTACCTTTACGGTCTTATTAAAACCCACAAACCTGACAACCCTATGCGCCCTATTATTAGCTATGTGGGTTCTATTACCTATAAACTCTCCAAATGGCTTGTCAAAGTCTTGTCCCCCATTCTTGGAACTATCTCTGATTCACATGTAGAAAATTCCATGGATCTTACTGAAAAACTGAATAATATACACACTGAAACTAACGATAGATTGATCAGTTTTGACGTTTGCTCATTGTTTACAAAAGTGCCGATTGACGATATGTTTGACTTTCTCTCCTGAGAATTACATAAGTATGACCTGCCACTACCTGCACACATCGTTTTGGAACTCATTAAACTTTGCATCAAAGACTGTAAATTTACTTTCAATAGCGAGTATTATGAACAGGTTTTTGGGATGGCCATGGGTAATCCCTTGTCGCCCCTCCTCTCCAATATTTATATGGAGTTTTTCGAAATTACTCGCATTCCAAGAATCCTGGGGGGTTGGTATTCCATAGTTGCGGTACGTCGACGATATTTTGTGTGTGTGGTCCATGAAGCGTGACCTGGATGATTTCCTCCTTCAATTAAATAATCAAGTCCCCTCCATTAACTTTACTTTAGAAGTGGAAGAAGACAACTCAATCCCGTTTTTGGATGTGCGTGTTTTAGGGAAAGCCCAGGTTTTAAGTTTCATATTTATCAGAAAAAACAAACAATTTGTCCTACGTACACTTTTACTCCGGACATGACACCCCTATCAAGAAAGTCATATTTTCTTCAATGTTTCTCCGCACTCTTAGGATCGCCAGTCCGGAATACATGGATGCCGAATTAGAAAAAATCAATAATATTGGAAGTGATTTGTGTTATCCACCTGCTTTTTTGGAATCTTGTCTTCACAAGGCAAAAGGAACTTTCTATCGTGTGAATAATGACCTTCGCACTTTGTCGAAGAATATTTTAGTACTTCCATTTTTCCCAGGCTTTTTAGGCATTGCTATTATACTTAAACTTTTGAATATTAATGTAGTATTTTCATATGACAATATTGTGAAAAATATCATAGTGAAAAATAGCCCAACCAATAATTCAGCCATTATCTATAAAATTGGTTGAAAACAATATGATTCCTTTATACAGTGGACAGACGGGAAAGGATTTGCACACGCGTGTAAAACAACATCAATATTCCGTTAGAACGGGACAGTCGTCCAGTGCCCTTTTCGTCCATTCAGAGTTATCCCACTGTATTGATTGGAATAATGCTTCAATTTTGTTTCAGTCAAGTAACATTGTTAATAGAAATACTCTTGAGTTTGCCATTATTCAACTTACAAATAATTTTAACATTAGCCAGGGCCTTTTTTCGCTTGATCCTGTTGTTTTGAATTCGTTCAGAACGGATTTAGACAAGAGGGGAAAAGTGCTAAAACTCTGGTAGCTTTTCCTTATAAATTTGTATGCTCCTCCTACAATTTTTATTTTTCTATTTTTATTTTTTTTGTGACCTATATATAGTCTCGAACTTGTTATTTATTTCAATGTTCCTGAGGATGTCATTAGACGAAAGCGCTTGAGCACCATTCTGCGTTTCCTTTTTCCTTCGTGGTTATTTTCATCATAAATATTATTAAATATTATTCACGTGTACCTTTCGTGAAATATAATTTATATATATATATATATATATATATATATATATATATATATATATATATATAATATATATATATATATATATATATAATATAATGATGAAAATAACCACGAAGGAAAAATAAAACCCGAAATAGTGCTCAAGCGCTTTCTCCTCAGAACACTAAAATTATTGTAACAGAATATCCAATCGTCCAATGCCCTTTTTGTCCGTTTGTCAGAGTTGTCCCATTGTATTGATTGGAATAATTCTTCAGTTTTGTTTCACTCAAGTAACAGTGTTAATAGAAACATTCTTTTGTCTGCTATTATTCAACTTATAAACAATTTGAACCTTAGCTAGGGCCTTTTTTCGCTCGATCATTTTGTAATTCGCTCGATTATTTTGAATTCATTCAGAACAGATTTAGATAAGAAGGGCAAGGCGCTAAAACTCTTGGTAGCTATTCCACGTGAATTGCATGCTTCTCAAATATTTTCTGTACCAATCGTATTATTTTTGTTTTACTTTATGATTTATACCAGGGTTGGCAAGAAACCCACTTTTTTTGAAAAAGCCCAACCCAGGTGTTTTTTTTTGGTTTTTTTTCACCTAAAACCCGAAAAAACCCGGGTAAAATTGGGTTTTTTCATATGTCCATATGGTAGTTCATATTAGACCTACCTATTCTTATTTTTATAATAATACTGTACTGTACCGTACACTATTAATATAACATTTGTCTTGTTTTTAGCGAAAAGGTTGCCTTCCAGGCAATTAAGCATAAAAAGTTATTATTTTCTCAGATTGAGCTTCACAACAAAATTTGGAAAACATGGACCAATTTGAACTAAATTTGGTGTGGTAAATTATCCTATTTGTTAGGCTATACTTCCTATGGAAGACAGGCCCCTGTGTCTTCTGCTGGAAGTAGATGAATTACAGCTCCCAAAGGGAACTTAATTCAGCTAGTTATATCTATTTAATTCATATTACTGAATATTTTTTCTTTTATTTCACAGTTAAATAAAACAAACTGGCAACAGCATATTTATCTTTACTGCTAGCCTACAGAATTAGTCTGTTTGAAGTTATAACTGCATTAAATAATGCCAAAGACCTTTGGATCAGGAAGAAAATCAGGGCATGAATGGAGTGAAGTCAATATTATTGATGGGACTAGTAAAGTTAGATGCAAACATTGCAGTAATGAAATAAGTAATAAAATAGAGTGAATAAAAATGCATTTAATGAAATGTTTGAAAACATGGAATCAAGAAACAAGACTGACAATACTGCCAGTACATCATCTTCATACTGCCATGACATAGACCTCTCAGATGATCCAGACTCATCCTCACCACCACTGACACAATTACAGATGAAAAAAAGAAAAATTCAAAAGAAAGTAAGCGATTTTGGCATGAACAACAACAACTTTGCAGAAAAATGTCATTGATAACAAAATAGCCAAATTCTTTTATGCAAATAATATTCCATTTCTATGTGCAGAGTCTAAGTATTTTATTGAAATGATAGAGACTCTAAGACCAGGTTACACTCCACCTTCCCGTCGAAATTTGTCTGGTCCACTTTTAAATACAATCCATGAAGAAGTAGAAAATTCCTTGAAGATGCAGTTGACTGAAGAATCAGGATGTATAACACCCTGATTGGCTGATGTCTACACTCTATAACCTGCTACCTCACCCAAAGAGTTATACCTGTAGGTCTATTTGTTGACTCATGTTTGCTTGCTTTGCATGTAAAATCATTATAGGCGCCTATATGACAATTTTTAAAAATAATTGCATATGCACTTAAGTTTCATGAAAAAACCCACAAGTGGGTAAAATAGTGGGTTTTTTCAAGTGGTTTTTAAAAAAAAAACCCGGGTGG
>JAJOZX010005849.1:115000-157500 GCA_023014485.1 Bathynomus jamesi | reverse complement strand
ACAGATTCTAAATAATCTTGTTTAAGAATTTTACGTGTGTTATCAAGAATTTTATTAAAAGATGAAATTGTACAGATAATGTTCGGACACACTGGAATTTCTAAAAAACTTGTCAAAACTTGGTATCAGAAAAAACATAATGAGATTCTCTGTAAAATGGGACAACACTGGAATTTCTACACTTCATGGTTGACTTTTAATAACAGCCAAAGATTGTACAGATAATTCTCGGACACCCTGTGTATATATATATATATATATATATATATATATATATATATATCCCCGCAAGGGGGTTCTAAGCTCGTGCTCTTGATTGCTCTTTGTGCTCGTTTGTACGTGCTTGTTCCTGGAGGTTTCACGTGCGCCCTCCCGGCCCTAGCACCCAAGGATGATGGGGCTCGACCCTGCAGTCCTTGTCATCCTTGGTCTTTTTCCACTTCGAATGTCCCCTCCACCCTTTCTTTTTCCTCTGTCTTTCCTCTCACTTTTTCTTTGTTTTTCCGCTGAGATATGCCCTTTAAATAGAGGCGAATCGGTTCTTCCTGAACTAAAAATATATATATATATATATATATATATATATATATATTATATATATAATACAGGGTGGGCCGTAAGTTTCCATACATAGGAAAATTAAACGTTTGTTTTTGTTTCAGATACCCTAAGAATATGCGTTTGACGTAAGATCTTGTTACTGATGAAGCAAATTTTTACGTCAATGGAGAGGTTAATCGGCAAAACATACGTTATTGGAGTAATGCTAACCCTAACTGGCTGAGTCCGACGAAGATGCAAGGTGCCGGTAAAGTGATGGTGTGGGCCGGGATATGGGGTGACAGAATTATTGGACCAATTTTTGTCAGTGGAAATCTTAATGCCGAAAGGTATCTTAACATGTTGCAAGAAGAGATTTCCCATCCCTGCTAAACGAGGAAGGTAACTTCCCAGTTTACTTCCAGCAAGATGGAGCTCCACCTCATTATGGTCTTCACGTGCGTCGGTATTTGGATCAGCAGTTTCCGGATGCTTGGATTGGTCGGCGTGGTCCTGTGGAGTGGCCTCCCAGATCCCCAGATCTCACCCCCTTGATTTCTATCTTTGGGGGCACTTGAAGGCCATGGGTATCAGGAAAAGATACGAGACATAAATCATCTAAAGGAACGTATCACCAACGCCATTACAAGCATAACGTCAACTGTGCTAATGCGTGTTCATCAACAGTGGGGAACACGTATTGAAATGTTTTCAAAACAATGGCAACCATGTAGAGCATATTATATAAATAAAAATGGTTGTCCATAAAAAAATGTTTATTTTTCCTATGTATGGAAACTTACGGCCCACCCTGTATATATATCCCCCTCGATTAGGTACTCCGGCTTGCCGGGCCGAGGGGGCTCGTACACCTCGTGGGTTGTTGGGGTTTCCTCAACTCCTCGCGGGGTGTGGGCGAAGAGTTACCTAGTTGCGTTTTTTTTTTTCCCCTTTTCTTTCTTTTTGCTCCCCTTTTTTTCCGTCTCTCCCGGAATTTCTTTTGTCTTGACTCGGTCTTGTGCCTCTGTCAATTGTAGTATCCCCCCCCCTCTGTTTGTATTTTGCAGTCTTGGGGTCATCGGGTGCACCCGCCGGGGGGCATCGCTCCGTGGCTGAGCCGTGCTCTGGGGACGGTACGGGCGCCCGGACCGCTGCTGCGTCTGGATTGGGTCTTTGCTTGGCCCTTAACGGACAAATCTCCGTAGTGCCAATCTGCTGTTTTTAAAACGACAGTCAGGTTGGGGGGCGGGCTACCCGGGACGTTGGGCCTGCGCCTTGAAGGATGCAGCGGCGGATGGTGCATTGCCTTGGGTCCGAGGCTGTCTTTTTTGTAAAGCTATTGTTTATGGGTTCAATTTCTAAACTTCAATCCCCTCCTGTTGACGACTCTGGCCCGCCCTTGGATTTGGATAAGACTACTACTGGTCGTTCAGCGGCCTCTGCCTCCGCTGGATTGACCTTCAAGCCGTATGGCCCCCTCTCGTCCTCTGCGGCGTCTGGCTCTCGTGGCCGGACTCGTGGTGGCCGTAGGGCGGGGTCTTCGCGGCCCTTGTTCTCTCGCCCACTCTCGGTTACCGTTACACATGGACCTGTCCCTGCTGTCAATTTCTGTCCGGTGGACAGGTTCCTTGTTCTCCGCCCTTCCGCTGGCTCCCTTCCGGGCAACTCGGAACGGGTGTTTCAGCGCCTTAAGACGGTGGGGTTCCCTGTCGTTATGATATCCGCCCTCTGAAGGATGGGTCTCTTCTTTTGAAGTCCCGTTCTTCGGGGGTGACTGAGTCCCTTCTACAGTTGCAGGATGTCTTGGGTTGCAGAGTTTCTGTGACTCCCCATCCGCAATTGAATAGCTGTCAGGGCACCATTTTCGCTTCCCGTCTGCTGTCAATCCCGGTTGGCGAGTTGCAGGAGGATCTTGCCCCCCAGGGGGTAACGAAGGTCTTCCGCTTTTCGTCGCGCCGGGATGGTGCTCTTACCCCGTCCGCTCGTCTGCTCCTGACCTTTGACTCCCTTGTGCCTCCGGCCCAGGTGTTCTGGGGCGTGGGTGATCGCCGGTCGTGTGAGTTTTCGGTGCGACCATATGTGCCTGACCCGGTTCGCTGCTTTGGCTGCAACCGGTTCGGCCATGTTAGCTCTGCGTGCCGCCGTGAGGGTAAGCTATGTGTCCGCTGCGGTGGGCCTGCGCACCCTACCCCGTGCACGAAGCCCCCGCGGTGCTCGAACTGCTCGGGGGCCCACCCTTCCTCCTCTCGGGACTGCCCCGTTTTCAATTTGAATTCGAGGTGCGGTCCTTAAGGACTACCGAATTCCTTAGTGCGCGGGAGGCGCGCGATAGGGTCCGTGACCGGGAGCCGCGGCGGGGGTTGTCCTATGCTGCGGCTCTTGGCCCTGGCGGGTCCTCGGGCCCCTCCCGTGCTACCCCGGCGTCTACCGGAGTGGTGCCCCCCCTGGAAGTTCCGGGGGTTGGTGGTCCTCCTGGCGCCGCGGGTCCTTCTTGTTCCTCTGCCTCACTTTCAGACATCCCATCTGATTCCCTGCCTACAAGTGCCCCTTCTCCCTCTCCGGCCTTGGGGTCTGGATCCTTGCCTACTCGTCTCTCGGGTGGGGAAGGTGATGCCCCGAAGGGGAGGAGGAAGCGTCGCCGTGGTCGGAGTCGGAGTCCTCCAGACCCGATCATGACCGCTGCTCGCCCTGCTTCCCCTTCTTCACCGGAGGGGAAGCGGCGCGCCGCTCCTGATCCGCTCGGGACTCCCCCCCTATACGGAGGGCTGGTGAGGCGTCACCTCCCGGTGCCCCGACCAGTGTCCGGGTGTCGGTTGAGGTACACCGCCCCATGACACCCTCGATTACTGACTCTGTTCCCATGGTGGACCCGGTCGAGAGGAGCCTGGCCCTTCTTCATGGAGTCTCTTCCCTTCGGCTCCTGCTGAGAGTGGTCGGGTCTCTCTCCTGGATCTACCTCTCCCACCTGTGGTGGACCTTTCCTCCCCCCCCCGTCAGTGCTTGTCTGGTTTGACGAGCCCTCGAACATCTGGTTCTCCCCAGCCCCCCTCTGGTGGGGAGTCGGGGGTTTCGGCTGGGCCCGTCTCGTCGTCTCTCCCCCCCAGGGGAGCCCCCCTCTGAACTCCCTGTTCCACTCTCCACCTCTCGTTCTACTACGGGTGAAGCAGCTGCGGGGTCGGTGGCCCCTACCCCCCCGTTCGGGGTGAGTCGGGGAAGCCGATTCCGTCCCTGGTTGCGGACCGTTGAGTTTGCTGCTCAGCTTGGTCCGTGGCTATTTCTCTGTTTTCTCTGCCTCTTATAATGCCACTTCCCCTTACAGTTCCATTTTGCATTGGAACTGTAGGGGGCTTTTAGCTAACTGGGAGAACCTTGCCTCCCTGCTGAGAGCGAGCGGCCTTCCTGTGTTTGTCTCCAGGAGACTATCCTGGCTGCGCGGGGACTCCCTCGTCTCTCTGGCTATGTTGGTTTCCCTTGCACCCCGGATGAGCACACGCCGGCGGGGTGCGGCGATTTATGTGCATCATTCGATACCATCGCGAGGTGTGCCTCTTCGCACTTCCTTGCAGGCTGTGGCTGTGCGGCTATTTTTAGATCGCCAGTACGCTGCCTGCTCGATTTATATTCCTCCTCATGACCCTCCTTCTCGCGACGCGGTTCGCGAGTTGGTGTTGCAACTGCCTCGACCGTTTCTCCTCCTCGGGGACTTTAACAGTCGCGACCCGGCTTGGGGAGATGTCCGGTCGACTAATGTTGCTGGTATGTTGCTCTCCTTAATGGAGGAACTTTCCTTTGCGTGCCTCAATTCCGGTGAACCTACTACTTCCACGAACCCACGGGTTCATTTACCTGTATTGATCTCTCCTTGGTGTCCCTCGATGCCTTGCTCATTTTTCGTGGAAGGTGTTGGGGACTCTTATGGCAGTGATCATTACCCAATCTGTCTTGAGCCGGTCGGACCGCAGCCGGGTCTCGTCTCGACCGAGGTGGTGCCTTGCG
This sequence comes from Bathynomus jamesi, assembly GCA_023014485.1. Classification (NCBI taxonomy): domain Eukaryota; kingdom Metazoa; phylum Arthropoda; class Malacostraca; order Isopoda; family Cirolanidae; genus Bathynomus; species Bathynomus jamesi. The sequence continues at coordinate 152,964 of JAJOZX010005849.1, read as the reverse complement.
CGGGCTGACTGGCCATCCTTCAGAGCTCGTTCCGTCATTGCCCGTTCGGTGTTGAGCTTTGGCTCTGTGGATGAGAGCTTGGAGTTCTTCGAGCGGGTGTTGATGGGCGTCGCGGAGGACTGTATTCCTCGATCTTCCGGTAACCCGCGGACGCGTAGCGTCCCGTGGTGGACTCCAGCATGTCACCGGGCGGTGTGCGAGAGGAAGAGGGGACGCGCCGCTTCCACCGCACCCGGCGCGCGGACCACTTGATTGAGATGCGGCGGGCGAAGGCTTTCGCCCGCCGGACTCTCAAGTTGGCCCGTCGGGCCTCTTGGCGTGCTTTTGTGTCCGGCATTTCCTCGTCTACCCCTTCTGCTGCTGTGTGGCGGAAGGTACGTAGTATCGAGGGGAAGCCGGTCACTGCTAGTCGCCCTGTCCTTCGGACGGGGACGGCTTCCTTTCGGATCCTGCTGCTGTGGCCGATCGGCTGGCTGGGGCTTTTGCTGCGGTTTCCCGTTCGCCTTCAGCTGCGGATCGTCCTTTGTCGATGTTACGTTCCGCCGCCTGGGAACGAGCCCTATAACCTCTCTTTACGATGCGGGAACTTCGGGCTGCCTTGCAACCCGTCGTTCTTCCGCCCTGGCCCTGATGACATTCCGTATGACTTTATTTGGAATCTGCACCCGATGGCCCTACACTTCTTGCTGGATCTTTTCAAGCGGGTGTGGGTTGAGGGGTCGTTCGTTGCGATTGTGGTCCCGATACCTAAGCCGGGGAAGGATCCGGCGGAGGTGGCGGGCTATCGGCCTATTGCCTTGACGAGCTGCTTATGCAAGCTCCTTGAAAAGATGGTGGCCGTCCGACTTTCCTTTACACTGGAGTCGCTTGGGTTATACCCCCCGACCCAGTATGGCTTTCGTCGATTTCGGGGTACTCTGGACCCCCTTCTCCTCCTTGGTCATGATGTACGGGAGGCCTTTTCCTGCCGGAATCTTGTTCTGGCCGTCTTTTTCGATGTCCAAAAGGCCTATGACACACCCGTCGGGGAGTTGTCATGGACCGTTTGAAGTCTCTTGGTTTTGTGGGCTTTTTGCCCACATTTTTCGTAATTTCCTCTGCCGTCGCACTTTCCGCGTCCGTAATGGGGCGGCCTATCTGACCTGTATGTTCAGGAGGAGGGGGTGCCCCAGGGTGTGTCTTGAGCGTCTCCTGCTTCAATCTGGTCATATCTGCGCTACCGGGAGTCCTTCCGCCCTCGGTGCGATGTTCCATCTACGCCGACGATCTGGCTGTCTATGCCGCGGGGACGAGTCCCCCCCTCGTGGAGAGGCATGTCCAACTCGCGGTCAATCGGGTTGAACGCTGGGCGTCGTCGGTGGGCCTTACGCTGTCTTCCCCGAAGACTTCGTGTGTGGCCTTCCTTCCGTCGAGGAGACGGGGATCCGGCGCCGTCCCGACCTTTAATCTTACACTCGGGGGTCAGCCTCTGGCCCTCGTTCAGTCAGTGCGTTTCCTGGTTATGGTTTTCGACAGCCGTTTGAGCTGGGTTCCCCACCTTCGCCGGCTGCGCGAGTCTGCAAGACGTACCCTGGATTTGCTGGGACATCTGTCGCATACTACATGGGGCGCGGATAGGCGGACACTCCTCCGTTTGTACGTGTCCCTGGTCATGACTGCAGATTTGAAAAAATTTACTGGAGCACAGCTCTGAATTTACTTTTTTTCCCCTTACACCACTAGATAGGTTAATGATAGTAAACTCTTGAATTGACGACATACCAATTACAAATTGTTTTAGCTAAACATAATAATACAATAATGTACAGTTTATAACTCACCTTAAGTTTATTTATTCATTGCAGCAGCAACAGTGGACGATGTTAGACCTTGCATGTAGGCATTTGTTGTGAATTTACCGCCATGTATGCTTGGCCACTGATCAATGGCTTTCTGTGTGATCATTACAGCAGATCTAGTGCCTGGAGCTGGACCCTCCTTCACAATTCTGCACAGCTTAGTCAAATGAGATGGCTTAATGGATCCTTTGTGTTCAACAATGTAACCAAGAATGGAGAATGTCCCTTCAGCTGGTGCTTCACTCCAGGCAGTTGATCCATCTTTATCAAAATGCTTTAATCTCTCTGTGATTCCTTTCCACAGCTGTTCTATATATTCTGTCAGCCAATTTATCACTGAGTCTTTTGTAAAACTACTTTCAGATCTGGTTCTGGATGGTCTAGCAACTTCAGCAACCTGGTAGTAATCAGAACGTTTCTTGATGTATTTGTAAACTTCATTTAGGATGTAATCCTCAGCTGTTAGTTCCTTTTGCTGCCCTGTGGTATCGTGCTTAAATTCAGAAACTACATCATTTGCATTTCCTCCATTAGCTAATTTGGAAATTGTTTCCATCACTCTTAACATAACAGTTTTCCCTCCTTCTTTATAAAATATATTTTCTACAAATTCTGCACTAACTGTGGTTTTTTGAGCTACTTGCAACATAATCTTTGTTACATAGGAAATCAATACATAGAACTTGGCACTAATTTCTTTCTCTTGTGGATGATCAAAAACATACAATTTTCCACAAATCTGTCAAATTGATCAAATTCGTAATTAACCATGCGAGTATCAGATTTGAGTCTTGGTCTCTTAAAACCAATGATATTGTCAAGAACCATATTGGTATAGTCAAGGCCTGATCTCAGATTTGAAGAGTGATTCTGAATAAAGTCTAAAAGCTCACTTAGTTTACAAATTTTCTTCAATGCATCAACGTGGGCTCTGTTCACAAGATGCATTAAGTCCCATCGAAATTTGAAATTTTCTCCAAACAACTTTTTCATTTCGTTTTTAAATGGCTCGTTGTCCTTACAAAAAGCCCCATCTCCAACCATTCCAGATACCTTGGATTTAATTGCTTCTTCAGATAGTTTCAAGTGATTAGGAGACTTCAACACATCAAAAATTTCATTGGACAAATAAACTCCTGATTTGCTGCGTACTAAATTTATCCCAGCAAGTTTTACAGTCTTATCTTCTTCACTCATAACTAATACAACTAGCATGCTTAATCCCAAAATTTTCCAATGTCAGCTGTTATTGTTACTGAAGTTTGTTCTAAGAACCACTTTACAGTTTGTTCTTTAAGTTGATTATCTAATAGCTCACAAATTGTCTCGCACGCATGTGTGCTATGATTCAAATTTCCAACCTCACAACCTGACCTATGTAATACAGCTAGAAGTACTGGATATAGAGCCCATGCAGTTTGTTTTCATTATGTAGTATAAGATGTTGCCACATAAGTCTTCTATGCGTTTAGTAGTGTTCCGAGAAGATGTTTTCATCACTTCATAAACAGCAGCTCTCTGATGATGCTGAAGTTAATTAAATGTCTCTTCAGGTGGGTTTTTCAGATTTCTAAACCATCTCTCTTGATTTTCTCCTTGTTTGCATACATAGGTTAAATCTTTAACATTGAAGTAACCTTTTATGTTAGAATGTTTGTCTGAAGCACATGCTTTGGGGTCTGTGCAAGCTATGCAATATAATGTAAACATTTTATCATCAGAAGCATCATCAATATCTTCTTGATTATCATCATCTTCATCCTCAACAGCTATATCTACATCAGGCATATTAGTGTCACTATTTTCAATGTTTTCCATTATATCACTTGGTACTGAAAATGAATCATCAGCATGCCCTAGATCCTTCTTTTCCACCAATTTGAATGTAGATTTGATCAAATCATTGTTCAGGATTTCTTGTATTGATTTACACTTGCTTAAATGGGCTATGGAAATGTCAAATTTGTTGCTTTTTGCTTTATTAGATTTGGATGCAACACTTGAACTTGAAGGCATATTTTGACTTCTCTTTAAACCACAACAGCTTGGTGAGTTTCTTTTGTTAGGCGCAAAATTGCATTCAATGTCTTCTGGATTTGGGAATTTTCAAATTCCTCTAAAGCAGTTTTGTTAGTCTGATGCGCAGATTCCTCACTTACCTTTTGTTTCTTAGGTGGAGGAGAAGCACTTTCTTCAGTCTGTGAAACATCTAGTGAAAAAGTTTCATTTTCTAGATTAGCAGTTGATGAAGTTGGTTCATTTTTGTGAGGTCTAGCACTAGCACATTTTGTGAACAAACTAAATGACTGCTTTGCCGTATCTCTTTGCTGCACTTCATCCTGGTATTTCTTTACTGCAATATCTAAGCTGTGGGCCCAAACTCTGGGACCTCTTGTATTGTAACAAATATTTTTTTGGAATTAAAATGTTCCTCCCAGTTTTGCTTCTTTGAATATTTGTTCTTGCATTGACCACAAAAGTAACCCCTTTTAACACCCTCACTTTTCTGTCCAACTTCATCAATATTAGGATCCATTATTGATTATTGACTACCTGAAAAAATACAAAATAAGTAAAAGTTAGTAAATATAGTATGGTAAAAGTGAGTAAAAGTAAGTAAATATAGTACAATGAAAGTAAGTAAAAGTAAGTGCTTTAAACTTAGTAAAAGTAAGGAAGAGTAAGTAAAAGTAGGTAAGTTAAAGTAAGTAAAAGTAAGTTTAAACTTAACTAAACTTTTCAATTCTAGAGTCATGGTGGATTACTTAAAACCGCACAAGTAATTATCTGGCCAATTTATCAAACCTGGCCGAGATCAATGGAACATAGTCCAATCCTGATAATTTTATATTAAAAAAATATACGTTTTAATAAAATTTTAATTATCAAAACATTGAAGCTTAACAAAAAATAAAAATAATTGTTAAATATGGAATTACCAACTAAACTTAAAATAACTAAATTTGTAATTTAAAAAAATTGGTTTGTACAAGAACGTATACGCAAAAAAATTGCATAACGTCTAGCGGATGAACAAAACCCAAACCCAAATTTACTTTTTCTCATGGTCAAATTTACTGGAGCAATGCTCCCAAGATCCCAGGAATCTGGAGTCATGGTCCCTGGTACAGTCAAAAGTAGATTATGGGAGTGTGGTGTATGGCTCCGCCTCCCGTACGGCCCTTCGGATACTGGATCCGGTCCTCTCTAGAGGACTGCGCATGTCATCTGGCGCCTTCCGCTCCTCTCCAGTTGATAGTCTGCAGATTGAGTGCGACATCCCTCCCTTGGGGGATCGGAGGTCGTTCCTCATTGCTAAGCACTATCTCCGGATCCTCCGTCTTCCCACCTCTCCTCTGTTCCAGGCGGTGGAGAGGGCGTTCTGCCGGGATGGGGGTTGGTATTTCACCGACACGGTGGCCTCCCTCCTCGATGGTATGGGCACTCCTCCTCCATCCGTTATACCGGTCTCTTTCAAGGGTGTTGCACCTTGGGAGAGCACCCCTGTTGCGTGCTGTAGGGCGTTGCGCCCCTTTTGCAGGGCCGATTCTGACTCTGCCTTGCTTCGATCTCTGTTCCTTCAGCATGCGGAGTGTCACTCTGCATGTGTTGCGGTCTTCACAGATGGCTCGAGGTCGTCGGGGCCGCGGCTGTTCCCCAGTCGTCTGCCCTTGCTCCCCGATGTACCCGTCTCCCTGATGAGGCTTCCGTTTTCACGGCGGAGCTCTATGCCATTCTGAGCGCTCTGGAGGTAGTGCGGGAGCATCTGGATGGGTCGTTTGTCATCTATTCGGATTCCCATAGTGCCCTGGATGGCCTGGAGTGTTTTGACCCTGTCCACCCACTGGTCCGATGAATCCAGCTACTGTGCCATACCCTTGTCGCTTTCGGTGGCAAGGAGGTGGTATTTTGCTGGGTCCAGCACATGTTAACGTGGCTGGTAATGAGGTTGCCGATCGAGCTGCCCGTTCCGCGTGCCGACTACAGGTTTCACCCGCGTCCCTCCCCTTTTCCGATTATATCCCTGGCTTCCGTAGGTTTTTGCGCTCCCGGTGGCAGAGTCGCTGGGATGGCGCTACAGATAACAAACTTTGCAAGATTAAACCAAAATTGGGATGTTGGGCCTCTTCCTTCCATCGGTCGCGCCATAAGGAGGTGGCTCTGGCCCGCCTCCGTATTGGCCACACCCACCTGACCCATGGCTATTTGATGGCCGGGGATCGGGTGCCCCGATGTCCCAATTGTAACGTTTTCCTTACAGTTGCCCACCTCCTGGTGGAGTGTCCGCTTTACTCTGCTCGCAGCGCAGAGTATTTTTCCTTTTTGGAGAGCGTCGGGCCTTGTGATAGGCTTGGCGCTATTCTATCTGAAGGTCCCTACTTTTCGATAACCGGGTTGTTCTCCTTCCTCTTTCGCTCCCGACTTATTTACCGGCTGTGACTCCGCTATGATCTTTCTGCTCCCCCTCCCTCCTCCTCCCCCGTCTATTGTTCATTTCCATTAGCTGTTCCATAATCTTCGTCCTGTGTTCGCTCTGCTATCCACCTTTCTTTTGGTGGCCATGAGCGGTCATACTTTGAAAAAAAAATAATATATATATATATAATATATATATAGGAAAATTATTTCACGAAAGTAACACGTGAAAAATATTTATGATGAATAAAACCACGAAGGAAAGGAAACACAAAAAGGTGCTCAAGCGCTTTCGTCTAATGACATCCTCAGGAACACTGAAGTACATAAAAGGTTACGGCCTATATATAGGTTACAAAAAATAAATAAATAAATGACATACATACACACAAAACATATATATATATATATATACATATCTACACACACACACACATATATATATATAATTATATATGCAATAAACGGAGAAGTAAAAATAAAAATTAAAAATTAAAGGATTAACAAGAGGCATACAGATTTGTAAGGAAAAATATCGATTTTTAGCACAAGATCAAATGAATTATAAAATACAAATTTATACTGGAAATCTGCCCGGGTTTTAACACTTTGCCTTTTATAGTCAAGTTTCGATATATATAAAATAAAATGAAGATTAAAAGTTAATAAAGTAGCATACAAGTTTACCAAAGATTTAGCGTCCTACCCTTTTTATCTAAATCTGTTTTGAAGGAATTCAAAACAACAGGATCGAGTTGAAAAAGACCTTTGCTTATGTTGAAGTTATTTGAAAGTTGGATAATGGCAGACTCAAGAATATTTCTATTAACAATGTTGCTAGAGTGAAATAAAACTGAAGCATTATTCCAATCAATACAGTGGGATAACTCTGACAAATGGACAAAAAGAGCACTGGACAACTGTCCTGTTCTAACGGAATATTGATGCTGTTTTATACGTGTGCAAATCCTTTCCCGTCTGACCTATGTAAAAGGAATCACATTGTTTACACCCAATTTTATAGATAATGCCTGAATTATTGGTAGGGCTATTTTTTTACTATGATATTTTTCACAATATTGTTATATGAAAATACTACATTAATATCCAAAAGTTTAAGTACATTAGCAATGCCTAAAAAGCCCGGGAAAAATGGAAGTACTAAAATATTTTTTGACAAAGTACGAGTGTTATTATTGACACGATAGAAAGTTCGTTTTGCCTTGTTGAGACAAGATTCCATAAACGCAGATGGATAACACAGATCACTTCCAATACCGTTGATTTTTTCCAATTCGGCATCGATGTATTCCGGACTGGCGATCCTAAGGGCGCGGAGAAACATTGATGAAAAAATGGCCTTCTTAGTGGGGGTGTCATGTCCCGAGTAAAAGTGTACGTAGGACAAATTGTTTGTTGTTTTCCGATAGATACTAAACTTAAAACCTGGGCTTTCCCTATGTACACGCACATCCAAAAATGGGATTGAATTGTCTTGTTCCACTTCTAAAGTAAACTTAATGGAGGGGACTTGATCATTTAACTGAAGGAGGAAGTTATCCAGGTCACGATTCATGGGCCAGATACACAAAATATCGTCGACGTACCGCAACCAAGGGATGCCAACCCCCAGGATTCTCGGAATGTAAGTAATTTCGAAAAACTCCATATAAATATTGGAGAGGAGGGGCGATAAGGGGTTGCCCATGGCCATCCCAAACACTTGTTGATAATACTCGTTATTGAAAGTGAATTTACAGTCTTTGATGCAAAGCTTAATAAGTTCCAAAACAATGTGTGAAGGTAGTGGCAGGTCATACTTATGTAATTCTTGGGAGAGAAAGTCAAGCATATCATCAATCGGCACTTTTGTAAACAATGAACAAACGTCAAAACTGATCAATCTATCGTTAGTTTCAGTACGTGCATTATTCAATTTTTCAGTAAGATCCATGGAATTTTTTACATGTGAATCAGAGATAGTTCCGAGAATGGGGGACAAGACTTTGACAAGCCATTTGGAGAGTTTATAAGTAATAGAGCCCACCGAGCTAATAATAGGGCGCATAGGGTTGCCAGGTTTGTGGGTTTTAATAAGACCGTAAAGGTAGGGCAGAGAAGGTGAAGTGGACATGAAAAGCGGAATTAAGTCCTTATGATCTTTGAGAATGCGTTTCAAGCCACTATTAAATGATTTGATGACGTCATCCTGCGGGTTCTTCCTAAGTTTGCTGGCTGTATGTGGCGGGGTCCTGGAGAAGCTCGTTCATCTTTCCGATGTAGTCCACTTTGTCCATAATAACTATGGTGTTAGCCTTGTCTGCTTTAGTAATATGGAGCTCCCCATCTTTTTTTAATTGTGAGAGGCCATCGCGAAAACGTTTAGGAAAGTTATCTTCGTAATTACCGTTCGCCGCACTATAAACGAGGCCTTTAACTATGTTAAACAAATACTGAGGGAGATTACACTGTTTTTCAAAACACGCGAGACTGTAACAAATTTGTAAAGCCGAAGGTTTTTTTAACAATAAAATAGGACATACCATATCCAAGGGCACTTTTTGCCCTTTGCCCAAAGTGTGTTTTGAACCTTTCTTCGAAAAACATTAGTGACGATGCAAAAAGTGCCCTTGGATATGGTATGTCCTTTTTTATTGTTAAAAAACCTTCGGCTTTACAAATTTGTTACAGTCTCGCGTGTTTTGAAAAACAGTGTAATCTCCCTCAGTATTTGTTTAACATAGTTAAAGGCCTCGTTTATAGTGCGGCGAATGGTAATTACGAAGATAACTTTCCTACGTTTTCGCGATGGCCTCTCACAATTAAAAAAAGATGGGGAGCTCCATATTACTAAAGCAGACAAGGCTAACACCATAGTTATTATGGACAAAGTGGACTACATCGGAAAGATGAACGAGCTTCTCCAGGACCCCGCCACATACAGCAAACTTAGGAAGAACCCGCAGGATGACGTCATCAAATCATTTAATAGTGGCTTGAAACGCATTCTCAAAGATCATAAGGACTTAATTCCGCTTTTCATGTCCACTTCACCTTCTCTGCCCTACCTTTACGGTCTTATTAAAACCCACAAACCTGGCAACCCTATGCGCCCTATTATTAGCTCGGTGGGCTCTATTACTTATAAACTCTCCAAATGGCTTGTCAAAGTCTTGTCCCTCATTCTCGGAACTCTCTCTGATTCACATGTAAAAAATTCCATGGATCTTACTGAAAAATTGAATAATGCACGTACTGAAACTAACGATAGATTGATCAGTTTTGACGTTTGTTCATTGTTTACAAAAGTGCCGAGATGATATGCTTGACTTTCTCTCCCAAGAATTACATAAGTATGACCTGCCACTACCTTCACACATTGTTTTGGAGCTTATTAAGCTTTGCATCAAAGACTGTAAATTCACTTTCAATTACGAGTATTATCAACAAGTGTTTGGGATGGCTATGGGCAACCCCTTATCGCCCCTCCTCTCCAATATTTATATGGAGTTTTTCGAAATTACTTACATTCCGAGAATCCTGGGGGTTGGCATCCCTTGGTTGCGGTACGTTGACGATATTTTGTGTATCTGGCCCATGAATCGTGACCTGGATAACTTCCTCCTTCAGTTAAATGATCAAGTCCCCTCCATTAAGTTTACTTTAGAAGTGGAACAAGACAATCCAATCCCATTTTTGGATGTGCGTGTACATAGGGAAAGCCCAGGTTTTAAGTTTAGTATCTATCGGAAAACAACAAACAATTTGTCCTACGTACACTTTTACTCGGGACATGACACCCCTACTAAGAAGGCCATTTTTTCATCAATGTTTCTCCGCGCCCTTAGGATCGCCAGTCCGGAATACATCGATGCCGAATTGAAAAAAATCAACGGTATTGGAAGTGATCTGTGTTATCCATCTGCGTTTATGGAATCTTGTCTCAACAAGGCAAAACGAACTTTCTATCGTGTCAATAATAACACTCGTACTTTGTCAAAATATATTTTAGTACTTCCATTTTTCCCGGGCTTTTTAGGCATTGCTAATGTACTTAAACTTTTGGAAAAATATCATAGTAGAAAATAGCCCTACCAATAATTCAGGCATTATCTATAAATTTGGGTGTAAACAATGTGATTCCTTTTACATAGGTCAGACGGGAAAGGATTTGCACACACGTATAAAACGGCATCAATATTCCATTAGAACAGGACAGTTGTCCAGTGCTCTTTTTGTCCATTTGTCAGAGTTATCCCACTGTATTGATTGGAATAATACTTCAGTTTTATTTCACTCTAGCAACATTGTTAATAGAAATATTCTTGAGTCTGCCATTATCCAACTTTCAAATAACTTCTACATAAGCAAAGGTCTTTTTCAACTCGATCCTGTTGTTTTGAATTCCTTCAAAACAGATTTAGATAAAAAGGGTAGGACGCTAAATCTTTGGTAAACTTGTATGCTACTTTATTAACTTTTAATCTTCATTTTATTTTTATATATATCGAAACTTGACTATAAAAGGCAAAGTGTTAAAACCCGGGCAGATTTCCAGTATAAATTTGTATTTTTATAATTCATTTGATCTTGTGCTAAAAATCGATATTTTTCCTTACAAATCTGTATGCCTCTGTTAATCCTTTAATTTTTAATTTTTTTTACTTCTGTTTATTGCATATATATATATATATATATATATATATATATATATGTATGTATGTATGTATGTATGTATGTATGTATGTATGTGTGTATGTGTGTGTGTGTGTCATTTATTTATTTATTTATTTTTCTTTCTGTAACCTATATATAGGCCGTAACCTTTTATGTACTTCAGTGTTCCTGAGGATGGATGTCATTAGACGAAAGCGCTTGAGCACCTTTTTGTGTTTCCTTTCCTTCGTGGTTTTATTCATCATATATATATAGATATATTGATAGATGGATAGATAGATATATTAGATAGATGGATAGATAGATATATTAGATAGATGGATAGATCGATATATTAGATAGATGGATAGATAGATAGATAGATATATCAGATAGATGGATAGATAGATATATCGGATAGATAGATAGATAGATATATCAGATGGATAGATGGATAGATAGATAGATAGATAGATATATCAGATAGATAGATAGATAGATAGATAGATATAGATAGATAGATATATCAGATAGATAGATGGATAGATAGATAGATATATCAGATAGATAGATGGATAGATAGATAGATATATCAGATAGATAGATGGATAGATAGATAGATATATCAGATGGATAGATAGATAGATATATCAGGTGGATAGATAGATAGATAGATAGATAGATATATCAGATAGATAGATATTTTTCGCGCAAGAAATTCATTTAGCAACGCCTTCTTGCCTGTGATTATTTTACCTTAAAAAGAAGAAAAGATTTTGAGGCAGCAATTAATAACATCTACCGTAAGACGCCATGTTTGAATGGTTGCAAGACGACATATCCTTCACCTGTGGTTCAACACCTGCTCTGTCTGAGTGGTGATGAATGATAAGCACCGGTGTAGCTTTGTTTAACGAAATCACCTTTCATACGAAGGGTTACGAAGATGGGGAAACTGGCGAGACGAAGTGGATGGGATTTTTCGACGACTTGTGGAGGCTCGTCTTTATGATGAGCAAGAAAAGCATTCGGGTTCTCTAATTTATTTTGTATATCTGTTTTCACTTGTACCTTTAGTATAGATAATATAATTAAAATTATTATTAATTATATAATGTTAATATTATTGTACAGGGTGTACATAAAGTCAGGATCTATTTTTGTGAAGCACTTGGAAATTATATGGAATTCAATCATAAAATGATAAAGTGGTAACATTTATTAAATAATTAAGAGTAGGATTCGACGTGACGCCCATCAGTATCCCTGCACAGCTCAAATCGTTCCGCAGCATTTCTAAACACATTCTGGAGCATTTGCGGGGTTATGTTATCTGCAGCAGTTCGTATACGTGTACGTAAGTTTTCAAGACTCGTAATCTTCGTCTGATAGACGTGCGACTCGATAAAGCCCCATGCAAAGAAATCTAAAGGGGTTAAATCTGGTCATCTCGCGACACAAGGTCTGTTGCTTCCGCGTCCGATCCAGCGATTTGGAAAACGTCCATTTAGATAATCCTGAACAATTTTGGCATAGTGACAAGGAGCACCATCATGTTGATAGACGACGGGGATAGGATTGTTAGTACCGTCGTCTATCAACATGATGGTGCTCTTTGTCACTATGCCAAAATTGTTCAGGATTATCTAAATGGACGTTTTCCATATCGCTGGATCGGGCTCGGAAGCAACAGACCTTGGCCAGCGAGATCACCAGATTTAACCCCTTTAGATTTCTTTGCATGGGGCTTTATCAAATCGCACGTCTATCAGACGAAGATTACGAGTCTTGAAAACTTACGTACACGTATACGAACTGCTGCAGATAACATAACCCCGCAAATGCTCCAGAATGTGTTTAGAAATGCTGCGGAACGATTCGAGCTGTGCAGGGATACTGATGGGCGTCACGTCAAATCCTACTCTTAATTATTTAATAAATGTTACCACTTTATCATTTTATGATTGAATTCCATATAATTTCCAAGTGCTTCACAAAAATAGATCCTGACTTTATGTACACCCTGTATATTAATTATATAATAATATTATTGTATATTAATTATATAATAATATAATTAAAGCGACGTAGAGGTAGGTTTCATCAACTTGTGTACAGCGGTTCAAAAGTTGATGCGGACATGAAAAAGTTCTATTTGACCGCTGACTTTTTATAAGGACCTGATTCTTGTTCGCGACACATTGTTTTGTGATGATACATCTGTAAGTATGTGAAGTTTCATCAATTTGTGTTTCGTAGTTAAAAATTTTGACGCGGACACGAAAGTGTGACAAACGAACGAATGTTAAAGTATAGTATGGCCTCTCAAATAAATATTATATATATATATATATTATATATATATATCTGTATATTTTGGAACAACTATTCCTTTAAACATGTTTGGTTGAATAATCGACCGTAGTTTTTATTTAGTAATTTATTATTAGTTTTCTCATTTTTCCGTATGACATTTTTCAATAATGTTTGTAAATTATAAATAATATTTCCAAAATTTTCCGACGTTTCGCTCTGTCCTCGAGCATCTTCAGGGAATTCGTTTGGAGCCATCTTCGTAGATATTCTGCGTAGAATGAAAATTTCTGTTGTTGTTTGACGTTATAAGAGGTTAAGTTAGAGTTGTGGGAGTGATGTTAGAAAGTGGGGAAATGGGAAATATAGGTGAAGAGTTGATAGGTCCTCGGGCTCACCAAGGATGCGCAGGTTTTTTTTTTTTTTTTTTTTTAATCGGGGGTAAGGTGAGGTGATAGGTGATTCACCTTCCTTGCGCGTTCAAGCTTTTGTTGGGTGCTTGTCTTGTTAGCTTAGAGTTTGGGTTTTCTACTTTTTTTTTTAGTTTTTATTTATTTATTTTTTTATCTTCTGTCTGGTACAAATAGTGCCGTTGGTGGGGGGTTTCTGCTGCGGGGTAGACTTCTCTTGAAGAGGGAGTACTCTCTCCCACGCTGTGGTCCAATATCGAGTTCTGCATAGGTCTGTGGCGAAGTGTTTCGTACCTTGCTCCAAGTTTTCTCCGCCCTGTTGTGCAGAAGCACATTGAGGGCAGGTAAGTTAGCTTGCTGGTGCAGGACCTGGAATGAAATTCTGTCGCTGATTCGTTTGCCCAGGATGAATCTCGTTCCAGCATTCTGTATTCTTTGTAGCAGCAACGAATTTGTCTCGCTCGTTGTATGCAGTTGTATTGCCCGGTATTCGAGGATTGACGGGACGAGCGCCGTGTACAGCACCTTCTTATTTTTGGTAGGGAGTCCTCTGAAGCGGTAGAGTTTTCTGAGCTCTCCTTTTGCTTTGTTTGACCTTGCTGTGGTATGGTTTTTATAGCCAAAGCTGTTCATGGTCAGGCCGAGTGCTGTGCCTTGTTGCTTGTAGGGCTGGATTCGGTTGTTTATTAGTAGTTCGTGAGCCTTCCTGCGGCCAATGTTAATTACTGTGAATTTCTGTTGGTTTGTCTGAATTTTCCATCGTCCCTCGAATTCGTTGATTCTGTCAATTTGTCGCCTCAGCCTCTTGGTGTGGTGCTCTTTACCGAGGTTTGACGTTACTAGTTGCGTGATGTCGTCCGCGTAGATGACGTCTCGGGTGTGCGGAGGGGGCGGATGTATTTGGGCGATATAAAGGTTGTATAGAGTGGGCGAAAGTATTGCGCCCTGGGGCACTCCTGCCCGGATGTCGAAGAACGGGCCAGTGTGGGTCTTGTGTTGGACATAAGCTTTTCGGTCTTTCAGGAAGTTACATAGGATTTTTCCTAGGTTTGCTTCCAAGTTTTGTTCGAGGATGTGGTATTGTAATCCTTGGTGCCACACTTTGTCGAAGGCGGACTTCACGTCTCTCAGTACCAGCGAGACTCTTCTGCTGAATGCTAGTTTGTTTGCCACTGTTTCGTGTAGTATGGCGAGGGCTGTGGCTGTGCCCCTCTTTTTCCTAAACCCATGTTGGGCGTCTGAGAATGCGCCGTTGACGTGAGGTGGAAATTCAGTTTCCGAAGGAGTATTTTTTCTAGAGTTTTGTCAAGTACTTCTAACAGACTGATGGGTCTATAATTCTCAATGACCTCTGGGGATCATGATGATTGTTGCAGTTTTTAGTGCTTTTGGGAAGTATCCGATGGAGAGACTGACGCTAAATATGTTTGCTATCTCTTCGTGTATGTTGGGGGGCGACTTTTGGATCAGTGTTTTCGTGATTCCGGAGGGGCCTGGTGCCTTTTCTTTGAAGAGGTTGACCGTGTCAGTGACCTCTCTCACTGTAATTCTGAAGTTTGCATTTAGGGGTTCTGCCCTATCCGACGGTAGAATCCTATCGTAGTTGTCTTCAGCCATTGGTTGACCCTTGTTTCATTGTTTTCGTCGAACAGATCATTTACTTCGTCACTTATGTTGAACGTTCTTCTGAGACGATTTCGAAAGCTTTCCGCTATTTCTTGGTCCGAGTTGAGAGGTCTTCCGTTTTCATTTCGGAGTGTCTTGAATTTTTCTGCTTTTAGCTTCCTTATCTGAAACCAGAAGGTTTTACGGTCTCTTTCTACGTCTATCCTGTCGACGAGCGTGTTCCACATATCGTGTTCTTTTTCAATCAACAATCTTCGTAGGCGGAGCTCTTAGGATGTTGTATTGCAGTTTGTTGTGCAGGTAGTTTATGCCATTATCCATCTGGTTCCTGATGTCGTTCAACTGGCGTGTGATGGCGTCGGTTTCTTCGTCGGAGGAGGGGTGGGGCAGAATGCGGTGGGTGATGGGAGGGACGTGTTTCTCCTTGGCAGTCTTCATTATGATAGGGACGTGGTCGCTGGGTGTGGTGGGGCCTGGATAATGATGGGTGTTGAGGTAAGCCAGATTATTGGTAATGATGATAACACTGTCAAGAAGGCTAACAATGCACTTACAAGAAGGAAGTCCGAAAGATGACATGTGGAACATACACAAAATAAACCTGACCAGACAACAGATAGTGGAAGCAACAAACGTGGTAACACAAATAAGGGATGAGAAAAGACTTCATATTATCGAAGCATTAATAATAAGAGAGACTTCCCCGAAAATAAACAATCAACGAACTTGGCAAGAACGAATCCTCAGGTTACATGTACGAAACTGACCAATCCCGTCAGTACACGTATGCGAAACTGCGGAAAAACCTCCGAATATGAGCTATAAAAGAGAGCGTCCTGACAAGAAATTTTCATTCTACGCAGAATGCCAACAAAGATGGCTCCAAACGAATTCCCTGAAGATGCTCGAGGACAGAGCGAAACATAGAAAATTTTGGAAGTATTATTTATAATTTACCAACATCATTGAAAAATGTCATACGGAAAATTGAGAAAACTAATAATAAATTAATAAATAAAGCCTATGGTCGATTATTCAACCAACCAAACACACACACACATATATATATATATATAGCGATTAGTCTCTTCCTGCATTTATGTTTCGGTAGTTTGTCTTTAACTAACTAATTTGTTAACAGGACAGAGTACAATATATTCGATACAACCTTTCAGTTAAATTGTATGTACAACCTAGTTTTATTTACTCATTGGTTATCTAACTAAGGTTGTTGAAAGAAATACATACAGGAAAAACTACCTTGTCACAATAGTTAAATCCATGGTTAATTACTCTGACAACCAACCAAATTCTTGGCTAACTCTCTGACATCGAAGCAAATACTTGGTTAACTATTTGCCAAACCAACTCGAATGGTTGATTCAACCATGTAATTACTCGACTGACCATGTTCTTTAGGCAGTTTGAACAGTCATTCCGGTTAATTAACCACGTGGACTGGTTGTTAAATAGTCAACCATGCATATATTTGGTTATAACCAAATTTTTTTTTATGAAAATAGAAGGCCGACTTAAGCACGAATGTCTTAAACGGTTATAATTTAATCTTGGAACAAATTCCTTTCAACCAACTAACTCTTCGTCTGATTCAATACAGACTTCGAAACTGACATTTTTTCTTTTAATCTCCGAGGAATTCATCAGAATTTAACTCTGGTTTTATTTACTTTTGAAGTTTAATTAACATATATTTGTGTGTGTGTGTGTGTGTGTGTGTGTGTGTGTGTATGTGTATGTGTATGTGTAAAGCCTTTGAATACTGAGCGCTCCGAACAAGGGATTCTTACATATGAGAAAAATACTTGGTTAAGGAAACCATGTATTTAGTTAAATATTTGCCAACCAATCCAAATGGTTAAGCCAATCATATCATATATGACTGCACTCACTATTTAATGTTAATCAGAAACTTACATTAGGTAAGTAATGAGTGTAAAAATACTGTAATATATTTTATTTATTTATTGTATATGAAAGTAGTGTCCCGTATTTTTTACAGTATTTTTTACAGTATTTTTTACAGTTATGTTTTTTTATGTTTGTAAGAATGTTTGTTGTTCTTTCGGTGGGATTGGGGGCACCAAACAAAAAAAGACCGCTCTCAACAGCGAAAATGTTTCGACCATTGTACAGGATCTGTGCTTGTTAGTCCAGTATTTCAGCGGTTTCACTATATACATAAAATTTTGCAATATACGGAGGTTAGGCCTACACATACCAAGTTATTTTAAAGAATTTGACATTAGCTTGTCAGTCTTCTGTTAAACACACTCACAAAGTCTCATAGAAAGAAATCCCCCGGGCATAGGTCATTTGACTTTGAGGTCAGACAATGGCGGCCAATTTAGACCCGTAACAGCCCCAAACCTTAGATTTAGGTTTTGGTAAGTGTTTGGTGAGAATGATGACATGTTTTTGAGGGGGAGGGGAGGGGTTTCTTTTCTTTTTTTGCAGAAATTCTGGTGACACTTGTTCTTGTGCTTAGGCCCAACATTAATTTATATAAAATCTTGTATAATATTTACACGTATGCTGGATATTTTTTTTTATATTATTTAGCAAGTATTTTATTGACAGCATATTTATTATATTTTTTATCTGAAATATTAAAGAAGCTGAAGGTATAGTTATCAAACCTATGTGTAACCCGATTAAAAAAACCCTTCCCTATTGAAATTGGGGGCTTGTAT
This sequence comes from Bathynomus jamesi, assembly GCA_023014485.1. Taxonomy (NCBI): domain Eukaryota; kingdom Metazoa; phylum Arthropoda; class Malacostraca; order Isopoda; family Cirolanidae; genus Bathynomus; species Bathynomus jamesi. Next base: position 134,994 of record JAJOZX010005849.1, on the reverse strand, counting down.
GTGATTCCCATAAACGAGGAATTCCCAGTAAGCGCAAGACATCAGCTTGCGTTGTTATTACGTCCCTGCACTTTGTACACACTGCCCGTCGCTACTACGGGACGGGCAACAAGCCCGATCTCTGTAAAATGAGGAATCATCGTATGGAATGTTCATTTGGAAGGTTGAAAGGAAAGATTGTAACATGTAGGTCTAAATTTAATTAACAGCGTTTTATACTGTATATATAAATATACATAGAGAGTATTATTTTGTTTTACACCATAAAATGTAATCTCTCTCTCTCTGTATATATATATATATATATAAACTGACTTTCTATTGCATAGAGCAAAATAATAATAATAATACAAATTAAGAAAAAAATAGTGAACGAAAAAGTCCTCCCTCCCCTTTCTCAACACTATTTCGTTATAACGAGAATGAAAATTTGCTCTGTCAGTGCCTTCGTGATAGTATGAACAGAGCACCATAAATGTGTTCAATCTGTCAACTAGATGCCGCGAACCGTTTATGTTCATTTCCGACGTTTCACGAACACCAAATATAGTGTATATATTCCGAATTGTCAAATATCATTTGTACCTACGTACGTACAACGATTAAATACACATGATGCAGAACTGAAATGTACGCAGTGACATATAAGAGAACCTCTTAAAAATCACTTCATTATAAGTTTAGAATTTAAACCATAAAACAGGCTGCTAATGGTTAAAGATCATTATATCATCATATAATAATATATATATATATATACACACACACACACACACACACACACGTTTTGTAAGTACTTCTCCATCGTTAGTGGAGAATAAAATTAAAAGTGCATATAAAATAGGATTAAAATTGCAAATTATACAGTTAATTATAGAATTAAAATTGAAAATTATAAAGTTAATTATAAAATTAAAATTGCAAATTATACAGTTTAAAAAAACAAAGTTGTTTTTATTAAGGATAATTTTTGTTAACAAAAAATGAAAACAATGTTTTCGGATTGGTTCTTGTCGTTGGAGAGTAAATAAAGGACGTGTTGTATTTAAAATTGGTTACGAACGACGTACCTATAAATTGGAATCGGTATATTACTCTCGGCCGAAAACCGATATATTTATTATTTATTTACACACACACACAAACACACACACACACACACGGTGTCCCATAAGTCTGGAACCATAGGGTAAAATAAGTAATTCATGTTTTTCCGTTTATGCAAGTGCCCGTGATGTCTTTGAGTAAGGAAGAACGCATCCAGGTAATTCTGCTAGTAGGAAATCGGAGTCAGAGGGAGGTCGCTGAGGAATTTCACAGATTGCATCCGGACCGTGCGCCGATAACACATAGCTGTGTCGGCAAACTTGTAGCAAAGTTCAGGGAAACGGGATCCATAGGAGATAAACCACGCAGTGGATCTCCGAGGACACCCACCGACGATGACACAGCCGCTACCATCCTCGCTCATTTCACAAAGTCCCCAAAAGTCTCTTCGGCGTTTTTATTGCCGTTTTCATCATTTTGCCCTATGGTTCCAGACTTACGGGACATCCTGTATATATGTGTGTAAGATAGGGTGTGCCAAAAGGTACTTAGTAAGTTTAAGCCTTTATTTCACCAAAACTATTGAGAGTACAAAGATAGTTCAAACGCTATTCAAATCAGCATCTCAAGCCATTTATATGACAGTGTTCGATGTGCTGTCCCTCCACTTCGACGATTTTTCGCAACCTCATCCCAAAATTCGATACACGCTGTGGAGAACCTCTGTCGGAATATCGACGATTTGACGTTCAATCGATGATTTCAGCTCCTCCAAAGTCTTTGGGTTGCTCTGGTAAACTCTATCTTAGAGGTATCCGCACAAAACAAAAGTCTCACGGGTTGAGATCAGGCGAATAGGCAGGCCAATCAATGCCGCTTCCATAGTGCGTCCGACAGTCCAAACCAATGACATTCTCTCCAAACTGATGTTAAACAAATGGCGTGAGCAGTATAAAGTGTTAGCAAGTTTTCATCGAATTCTATTCATTCGTTTCGGAGAAAATGCATGTTAATGTTAGTAAGTACCTTTTGGGGCCACCCTGTATATATATATATATATAATATATATATATATATATATATATATATATATTTTTAATTTTGCCAATTTTAAACTTGAGGACAATATACTGTACATCAGAACTTAAAAGTAAAGTTGCTACAGTCTAAAATTTCAACAGCCGACTGTAGAAAAAGTATTCTACTGTCTTCACCTTTTCCAACGTATTAAATAATGTGAAGGAAAAGAAGTTAAAACTCGTATTCTCTAAAGCTTTTAAGGCATTTAACGATATTTAGTACTTAAACGTGCACTCCAAAAGCGAGGGAAATTATTGGGCTTAAAATTTAATCATTATACAGGGTGTCCAATAAATCCGGTCTCTTAAGGAAAATTTATTTTAAAATAAATTTACCAAAGTAATACGTTAGAACGAAAACAACTGTTCAAATTGATGTCTTGTTTTGGGACCTTTTTATTTTTTTATTTTTTTTTTTGCGAGTAGAAAAACACGCCATGGCTCGTATGGAAGTAGGTTACATTCCTGAGGAAAAAGACACGGAGTCCTTTTCCTCAAGAGTGTTAAAAGTTTTTTGTTCGATGAAGATGTAATTGCGATGTAAAGTTAACTAAAACCCCCTTAACCACGATCAAAACTTTAAATGTAAACTCTCACTCGGCTTCCCCGTCGTGTTCATTTTTTTCAAATTTTAAAATAAAAATCAGAAAATAGTGATAATCTTTGTAATTTCCTCCCTCGCTTTGTTACGTTCGCGGTCCCCGTTTATAAAATACAGATAAGTCAGTGTAATTAAGTTTTAAGATTGATGATAACTCAGAATGAAGAAAATAAATAATAAAAAACGTAATTTTACTAATATATATATATATATATATATATATATATATATATAAGGATTGTTGAAATACACTTATCCCACTTGTTTATACAATACTTAATATACCATTTTCTGATGATTTAGATAACTGTTGGTTATATGAATCAGCCGCATATAGGGATCATTTTCTGATTGCCCAACGTTATCCTCACATGCAGCTTCGAGTGTGCGCGCGCGCGCGCAATTTGTTCACTCGGGTTAGTAATTATTATTAATAATAAACGCTAATTAACTCTCTCGGAAGATGACCATTTGTGTTCTCGGTTCTAAATGAAGAGAGACCAAATCGATGAGCCGAAAAAGCAAAATATTCTCATTCCAACGAAGATTGGTTTTTTTTTCCCTCCCAGCTTATTTTTTTTTAAGAGTTAGGTTTTTTTTTTTTTTTCCCTTCAGTCATTTATGGTGCGGTTATTCGAAACTGGATTTGGTTCTCTCTATTTGTGATCCAGAAGAGATCCAAAGGATAACCATTAAAGCTCTTTCCAGGAAAGTTAAGTGATCATGGACAAGCCGAATTTCTGGAACCAAATGACTTCACAATCGTCCAACTTTGTACTAAAGCTAATTATATATATAAATAGATATATATATATATATATATACAATATATATATATAAAACCGTGGTTTTTCTTCCGGCCAAATTGTTCATTATGACGAAAGTCAAGTTTGTTGCCCCACCTCAGACCTACAGTTTAACGTTACAAAGTCCTTGCCCGGAATCGATCTAACGACCTCGCGATTAGCAACATGGAGTCTTAACCACTAGGCTACCCAGGGTATATATATAATATCAGAGGCTTTGCTCGGGGTAAGACGTGAGGTACAGCCTGAAAAAATAAATATTACACATGAAAGTTTTACATTTTTTCCTCAGAATTATACATTTATTTTAGCAAATAGCTTACATTTTTTTCTTTCAAAATCTTAATGCTTTTAATGTTATTTTAACTTTTACGCATCCCAGTAATTGTATATTTTCTGAAATCTCGTAATAGTAAGGTAGCGAAGTACCTCGTAAAGCTTGCCCAAAACTACCCAATGCTAATTGATGTTTGTTAAACTACCTCTCTCTTTATATGAGAATTGGTTTGTTACATCAGTCACTGTCAATTGCTGATTATTTTTACTTTTAATGCCGCTTAATGGACATTTTCGTTATTTAAATATAATAAAATATATACTTATTGTCGGGCATAATTTAATTTGCTGGATGTAAGCTAAGTTGCCAATAAATCTTGTTTTTAATGTCTAAGATATTAGTAAGTATAATTGGAGACTTAGAAAGATTTTATATACTGTATATATACACACACACGTGTGTGTGTGTGTGTATATATATATATATATATATACACATGCTCTTTCTTTTCTTTTTTTGTTATATATCAAAGAAATTGAAGTATATTACTCTATACCCTATACCCCAGAATTAAATCATAAGAATTTTATTACCATATATATATATATATATATAACCTTTGGTTAGCTTCCGCCCGAATTGATCATTCTGACGAAGGTCAAGCTTTTCACTCCACCTTAGACCTACAGTTTAACGTGGAATCCGAACCACGCCCCATCAGCAGCCCAGCGTCTTAACCACTAGGCCATCTAGGGTACCCATTTATCTACCAACCATTTTCTTTATTGTGTGGAAGGATGAACAGCGGGTTTTGCTGCGCGCCGGCTGCCGTCGGGTCTCGAACCCGGGGCCGATGGATTCGTAGTCAGCGACGCTAACCACTACACCACCGAGGCGCATATATCTATATATACAGTATATATATATATAAAATGCAAGTTGTTATAGTTACTCATTCAAGTAGTTATGCCAATTTTTTTTATTATTATTACTCCATTATGATATATAAGAGAAAATTTGATGTTCTGTTAAGTAAATTACGTTAAGTAATTTGACAAAAATATAAAATGTCAGATTTTGGGCTTCTTCAGTGCTTATGTGCGTGTGTAGAAATTCACCATATTTGGTTGGTTTACCAGTCCTAACTTTTTTTCCCGCTCTTCAGAATAAGTTTGTCTGCCTTCACACACACACACATATATATATATATATATATATATATATATATATACAGGGTGTTTCATAACATGTGGGAAGCACTCTCAGGATGAATTCAGGACCTGAAAACAATGAAAAATGTTTATATGAACATATGCCCGAAATTGCTTTGTTTCCGAGTTGCAGCCCATTTTGTGTTCCATCAATTCATTCTGCAAACTGTTTACAAACACTGCTTGCTGACAATGTTTGTGAGTGTATACGAGACTTTTCATGTATGGCCTTGCCGATTGTAGTGTTTCGTACACTCATTGACATGTTTCAATATCGTTGAGTGCAGAGCCATCAGTTAGTCAGAGGTGCATCGCGGCTTTTCACTGTTCGTATTCGTAACTTCTTACCGTGAATAAGTGCAGTCTTGTGAAAAAAAAACCTTAAGTTTTTGTACTATTCGGTGATGGAATTGATTTGAAGTGAGAATGGAGGCTCATTCAAACAGAGAAATGGCAGACATGCATCTCGTGTATGGACTTGCCGAATGTAATGCGGCCGCAGCAAGACGTCTGTATGCCGAAAGGCTTCTGAATCGCCGTCTGCCAGATAAGAAGACCTTTCGGCGAATAGACGAGCGTCTTGGTGATACAGGATCATTCAACAAGCGAGTTTCAGATGGTGGTAGACCAATCAGCGCCAGAACTGTTGAGTTGGAGGAGCGGGTCCTGAATCGCGTGGAGGAACATCCTAGTGTCAGCACCCGATGGATAGCAGCAGCAGAGGGTGTAAGATACACAATTGTGTGGAGAATTTTACGGAAACAACAGCTTTACCCATATCACATTCAGAGAGTACAAGGCCTTACTGAAGTTGATTTCCCACCACGAGAGGCTTTTTGTACTTGGTTCCTTCAACAGCGTGTTCGCGATCCTCTTTTTCTCTCCTCCGTGTTGTTTTGTGATGAGGCTGCCTTCAAAAGAAATGGCGTGATCAATTTCATCACTGGGCCGAAGAGAATCCGCATGCCATCATCCAGTCAAGGGCTCAAGGCACTAACAACAATTTAGTATCACTGTATGGGGAGGACTTGTTGCTGACAACTTAATCGGTCCTTTTGTTTTGCCTGGAAGATTAACAGAGAGAATCCTATTCCAACTTTTTAAGGAATGATTTAAGCGATTTACTACTGTAGATGAAGTTCCTCTTGGTGTCCGACGTCGTATGTGGTTTATGCATAACGGAGTTCCGCCTAATTTTAGTCGAGTAGCCAGAGACTATTTGGATGACCATTTCCCTGATAAATGGATAGGCCGGAAAGGACCCATTGCGTGGCCTGCTCACTCCCCGGACCTGAATCCACTCGATTTTTACCTGTGGGGTCATCCGAAATCCATCGTTTACGTGACACCCACTGACAACGTTGAAATGCTTCGCCAACGTGTAGAACAAGGATGCCAGAAAATCCGATCAATACCTGGAATGTTTGAACGCGTCAGGCAGTCTATGACGAGGCGTGTTCAGGCGTGTATTCAAGCGCAAGGAGGTAATTTTGAGCACTTCCTTTAAAGGTAAGGCGGATACTTGGTGGAACACACAACGGGCTGTAACTCGGAAACAGAGCGATTTCGGGCATATGTTTATATAAACCTTTTTCATTGTTTTCAGGTCCTGAATCCATCCTGAAGTGCGTCTCGCATGTTATGAAACACCCTGTATATAATATATATATATATATATATATATTATATATATATATATATATATATATATATTATATTATGCAGGAAGGAGGGGCCAAGGGCAAATGTCTGCAAATCCCCTCCCCCCATAGAAGAAGAGAGCCAGAATCAAGGTCTGGGTTTTTTGAAATGCCGAGACACTTTGTTTGAAAAATTGGAGGTCATAGACAGGAGGAAAGATGGATTGAGGAAGATTGTTCCAGAGTATATGTATAATGTAGAGATATAACCAGAATAATTCTGAAAGTTTTTAATCAAAATTTCTGATTTGTGAAAAAGAAACCATTGAATATGATGAGCAATTAAAAAAAAAAAAAACTTATTTTGTGCAGTTCACTGCAATACTAGAAGTTTGTGTCCATTTTACTATTTGCCTAACAACTATTTTTAAAAAGGATGTTCTTTAAATTTCATTGCTAAGCTTCCATTTCATCGCGAGCATACTATTACTAATGTATCCACAAAGAGCCGAAATTACATCGATTTTGATGGAGTGTTTCATTTCATTCAATAATGAAGCAATTCCGGAACAAGTGTAATTTACGTCCCCCTGTGGTGCCTAGTGTAGTTTACGTTCCCCTACATTATCCTAATGTAGTTTGCTTTCCCCAACTTTGTCCGCGTATATCTAATCAAATAAAACGTTAAAACTAACGCAAATATTGCGACTTAACCTAACCAATCGTGATATATATATATATATATATATATATATATATATATATATATATATATATTATATCCCCGCAAGGGGGTTCTAAGCTCGTGCTCTTGAGTGCTCTTTGTGCTCGTTTGTACGTGCTTGTTCCTGGAGGTTTCACGTGCGCCCTCCCGGCCCTAGCACCCAAGGATGATGGGGGCTCGACCCTGCAGTCCTTGTCATCCTTGGTCTTTTTCCACTTCGACTGTCCCCTCCACCCTTTCTTTTTCCTCTGTCTTTCCTCCCACTTTTTCTTTGTTTTTCCGCCGAGATATGCCCTTTTAAATAGAGGCGAATCGGTTCTTCCCGAACTTAAAAAAAAAAATATATATATATATATTATAGTGACGATTGGTTAGGTTAAGTCGGAATATTTTCATTAGTTTTAACGTTTTATTTGATGGATTCATTTAAAAAATGTCTCCTAAAGATCCTAGTGTAGTTTGTGTCCCCTTTTGCGTGAAGGGGAACGTAAATTACACTTGCTTTGCAATTCCTAACAAACGAAGAAAAAAATTCTACATAATTTTGGACGCAACGTAACATTACTTCGCGTCAATTTTGTGCAGACATAATTTTGTCTAAAATTTTTCTTCACTTTATATATATATATATGTATATATGTATATATATATTATGGAAGCAATTTTGTCATAAATCCTGAGTAAATCAAAATTTTATCGCTTCTATGCAAAGAGATGGAGTCAAAGGAAGAAAACTTTGAACGAAAGTGCCAATTTTTTATTTTCCTTCGAAATCATTCAAACAATATTTTAGTGAATATTAGGAGACAAAACTCAGTGATTTTGGGGTCGAAATATGATTGGAGGATTACACACACACACACACACACACACACACACAGTATATATATAGTGTGTGTGTATGTATATATTTTTAATCATCGATGCATTCATAGTTTAAGTGGATGTATGAAGAGTTTAACGGCTTTTTACATTGAGCGCCATTCCACTTAACAGTCCATCACCATAGATTAATTTTTTATTTGTTATGTAAACAAATTTGATGCCATTCAGGTGTTGACACGTATTAATTCGATCACGTAAGCTACATTGAATGTTACGTCGGGGCATCATTACTGATTGATTTATTTTTGTTCCGGTATCCCTTTGAAAAATATTTATATCATGGCCAAAGGTCGTAACGGTCTGGTTTCTAATTATTTATCCCCTTTTTTAGGTGACTCGGTGAGTCGGTATATTGCTTCGTTGTCCCTACAACAGAAGTGTATATCGTTATTTACGGGTTTTGAGGCCGAGTGCGATCTGACTTTTTAAAGGGCTTTCGAACAATTTTATGGTTACTCCAAAAGGCGTCCATTTTACTTTCTCGATGCATCGACGATTTGAATGTTCGTGAAAGGATAAAAACGAGACGTTATCTTAAACGACGTTTATTCCAGTTAGAATACACTTCACACTTAAAGGATTAAGCAAAGGCAGAATTATAATGAAGTTTGTATTTGTTCGATACATTTGTTTTAGAGGATTTAATGGACAAACTCACTCTCTCTCTAGAGCATTTTGACAACAACTAAACCTTGGAGGACATGAGCGACAACTTTCCTCTTAAATCGAAAGTAATATCTAAAACTAAATACTACGACTAATGGATCACCCCAGCAATCATTGTGAGTGTTAAGGCGGGTTTACACGAGGCTAGTTTCACGATCGTGGTGCTTACTTTCCTATGCCACGACCCGTGTAAACTACCCAATCGTTGACCACGCTTTCAAGGACGCTCCTTCACAACTGTTTCGTGTGCATTCCAATATGTTAGAAATTTTCAGTCGTGTGTCGTGAATTGCGGCGGTTGGTTATAGATGAATCATTCATAAAATAATTAGAAATGAATACCACTGTGAAAGTAAACGTTTTAAAAATGAATGATGACTCAACATTGAAGTTTTTAGATTTATATGTTATTTCAAGTTTTAATTTCGCTGGAATAGCTTCTCTCATATTAGTATCTCTCTTTTTTTTAATCATTGGCGAAACACGATCGAGTAGATATTACAACTGATCTGAATTCGTTCTAAACATATTCCGAAAGTCACATGGATCCTCCACAGCCAATTCTTTACATAGATTTTCTGAGGCACCTAAACTATTCCGCCTAGAAATCCAATCTCTTTGCCATATTTTTCTTCTGCAACGTCGTTTCCTTGTACCAGAGATATCTAGAAGCAGCTCGTGAGCTAATAATGCACTGACAATGTTGCATGCGTCCGACACCATTGAGTCCATGGTAAACACTGACATATTTTCAGTGTCGTGAATACTTCATAGTGTAAACACTTTCACGACTAGACCACGATCGAAGACGTTACGAAAGCGTGGAATAAGTGTGCTCACCATCGTGAAACTAGCCTCGTGTAAACCCGGCTTTAAACGCAAACATACTCTCTTTAAATTATGGAAAACTAATATTATTACTGAACAAACGTACAAAAAATACTGTGACATATTTAATTAATGCAGTCATTGAAAAAGCAAAAGTAGATTATTATTGTTCAAAAACTGATGAACAAAAATCCACTCCCCGAAGGCTATGCAACACTCGGAAAGATTTAATTAACACAAAGAAGGTGAAAAGAAATCCCTTGTCCTACCCCACACAAGGCGAAAATTCTTAGTGGTCCCAAAGACAACCAATTTATTAAACAACAACTTTCCAAATATCAGTTCCAATACTGCAGCTTCGCTCCTAGTTATTGACATTCACTACTGACAATACATATGCCACAACCAAATCCAAACTCAATTTTTCTTTGATCCAATCCTACCAAACGATATCTCTTCAGCAATATAGTAAAAATAAAACTGAAAAATAAAGACTCTGACATCAGTACAGTCCTAGTAAAAGTATACAAATTAGCATCCTATGAAATTACAATACCACTCGGTAAACTAATGAATGAATCAGTAACATAATGTATATTCCCTGATAGTCTAAAGGAAGTCAGAGTATGCCCTCTCTTTAAGTCGGGAAACCCAAACACTACATCCACTTACCGCCCCATTTCCATATTGCCAACTGTAAGTAAAGTATTTGAAAAAGTCTTGGATCACCTGAAGATCAGGGCCCCCAGCCTTCGTTAATTAGCCTTATAAGGCTAACTAACGAAAATATCACGACTTAACCTAACCAATCGTTAGGTCATCTCTACGTTCTTGACGATTGGTTAGGTTAAGTCGTGATATTTTCATTAGTTAGCCTTATAAGGCTAACTAAACAAGGCTGGGGCCCTGATCTTTAGGTGATCCAAAATCTTATACAATAAACTTGCTAAATTCTTAATCAAATACGATATTTTAACTAAATCACAATTTGAGTTTAAAGGTGGGCATAAGACGGAAGATGCTACAAACTCGGGTTGCCAGACGTACCGCATTCTGCGGGACAGTCCCGCATTCGATCCAAAAATCAAAAAAAAATTTCGGGATGAATTGATTTAGAATGTTTTAGAATTATGTAGGATCCCGTAGAATTCTGTAGAGTAAATGTTGAATGTTTTAAAACATCCTAGAAGTTACATAACGCTTATAAAATGTTGTTTGGCCATGAGTTGGCAGTTTTTCGACTAGTTATATTGTAAGCTTTGAATGTGTGTGAATCCTGCGATTGATTGTTTGACCATACAACTTGAGATTGTGTAATTCAAATAAAATCTGTAAGTATGTCTACTTTTTATAAGAAATCGTTCAGGTGTAAATTGTTGCATTTGCGTGAAAGTTTTTGAATTAATTATTTACAATCATGACTTGCAAGGAATTTCAGTTACAGTATACTGTACTTGAAGTCAGAAGATGGAGCTAAAATTTTGAAGATTAAAAGTTCGGAAAAATATTGACATACGTCATAATATAATTAGTCATAATATAATGATAATTTTTATATTATTTACGATATTTCAATATTATGTATAATAATTTTAGTATTATTAACTACGTTTAATTGTTAAGCATTATTTTAATAAAATTTTTCGGATCACCTAAAGATCAGGGCCCCCAGCCTTCTTTAGTTAGCTTTATAAGGCTAACTAACGAAAATATCACGACTTGACCTAATCAATCGTCAAGGGCATACAGTTGATCTAACGATTGGTTTGGTTAAGTCGTGATATTTTCGTTAGTTAGCCTTATAAGGCTAACTAACGAAGGGCCCTGATCTTCAGGTGATCCAATTTTTCTAATTTTGTTTGTTGTAACCGTTGAAGAAATTTAGTTTCAATTTGAAAAAAAAATTTGGTCTTAAAAAAAACCTCAGAAAATTTTTTGTCCCGCATGGGCATTTGAAAAATCTGGCAACCCTACCATAAACATGCTATTAGAAAATGGCAATTAGAGGCAATTAGAGCATGTGTATAAACAGATGTGTGCTAATAAACTTTTATTGAACCTAACAAAGTCATCTTGTATGATTTTGACCATAAAAAACATAAATATAAACTATCAAGTAAAAAATTGGGAATACCTCTCTCGCAAAGGTGAATGAGGTTAAAGTGTTTGGCATTAACTTAGACGAAAAGCTAAATTTCAAAAGTCATGTACAACATACCAAATCCAAAATATCAAAAGTTCTGTTCATATCATTTAAACTAAAAAAAAAGACTCTTCCTCAAAACTCTCACCTTACCCTGTATTATTCTTTCATCCACCCACATTTATTATATTGTATTGCGAACCCTATCAAATAATGATAACAGACAAAGTCACATTACCCCAGTGTTTAAAGAGATAAATATTTAAAAACTAAATGACTTGTACAAATTCAATGTTCAAATTCATCAATCATTCTTATGATGCCTTCCCGTATATCTTGCGTTGTTGATGTCGAGTACTTTCTTTCTCAATGCTTGATCGTGAATGCTGATAGATTGGATCTAAATAGGAATTACTAGACATTCACCTTTTATTTCATCACCTTTCTATCATTCGAGTGATCTAGTGATCATTACATAATTTGTCTTGCAGTATATTATAAGGGGGAATTTCAGCAGAGGATTCAACTGTCAGAATATTCACGTTTCTGTCGTACATTCTGCTTTATTGTACATTCGATACAATGTACTGTATACAGTGTCGTTTTACATTTTCAGGTCAATCACCGATGGCGTGACACACGTGTTCGCCTCCATTCGGAATATGATAAAACATTTGCATTTTAGAAAAGATACGTACTTTTTGTTCTCTGTGTACATAAAATATGGAGAAGTACCATCTACATTATTACATTCATGTACACGTAATATCTTAATACCTACACTTTATGAAAAGATATAAAAAAAAATCATTTCAAAGTCACACACATATTATAGTGGTAATGCGCATGCGTAGGTCACATTAATTAAATTTATATGATAATGAAAGTAATAATAGAATTATACAGACATTAAGTTCATGTCTTATTTGCAGTGGAACCTTTAAGCAAATATAGATTTCGGAAGGTAAAAATATAAGGTCCGAGTCCGAGAGATCGGAAGGATATTTTAAGCGAAGATAAAATAAAATTTCGATATCATAATGACGTACGTGAAATGGATCGATTCGGAATTAACTCGGATTCGATATTATTCCAGTTAAACGATTTAAGATTGGATTTAATTACAGTTAGTATGAGTCAATTAATTTCGGTTCGATTTAATTACGTTCTACCTACCTCCGTGCCCCCTATATAATACAATCTATAACCTACACAATAGTTTCGTGTGTACGATTTCTGTAGTTCTAAAACAGTATTTCAAGCTCGGCCGTATCTGAAATGTCAAATGGGTATAAAATAAGGGTCACCTGAAGATCAGGGCCCCCATGTATTCTTGTTTTTTGCTTTACAGTACCAAATAAAATAATAAATTAAATTGAATCCCCGGTTAGGTCAACTGTACGCCCTTGACGATTGGTTAGGTTAAGTCGTGATATTTTCGTTAGTTTTAACGAAGATATCATTTGGTAATTGAGGCTGGGGGCCCTGATCTTCAGGTGATCCTAAAATAATACTTGTTACGCACAAATTTCCACGATTGCTATGACGCAATATACATAAGTAACGTTTCCATGGCAACTAATTTGGATGTTAATGTCCTGTTTCATATTCTCTCTCTCCTTATTTATGACGTGGACACAATTTTCATATCCAGGTGTGTGTGTGTGTATATATATAATATACACACACACACACACACACACACACACACACTATAATTCCTCACGTTTTCGGCGACCCTAAAACCAGGTAATTCCCTTTTTCATTAAGTCCTAATTATATACTTTCAAATTTTGTACTAAAAGATTTCAGCAAAATAATGAGAGTTCATATTTATACCACAAAATTTTATTACATTAATTAAAGTTTCTTCATTTTGAGAAAGCGTGTAACTCTATTCGCGGTAAAGGCTCGAAATGAGGAAGGTTAGGAAAAATTAACCAGACTTAACCTAACCTAACATTAGCCTAACCTAACCTAACCTGGACCAAAGTGGGAAAAAGTTGTGGATGAGAAAGAGAAAAGCACGAAATGGGACTAGACCGATTTAAGAATTGCTTCATTTGCGATTCCCATTCTCGGACTTCTCGGATTTTCCACTGTTGGTCCGGGAATGAAATGGGAATGCTTTTGAATGGGGAAAATACCATTAAATTTTACAATTTTTACAATTTTACAATTTTTGTTGTTACAATAATTTTAAAACATAAAATAAGCAATTGCTAATTTGACTGTTTATTTTATTTAATTTGGTCTTTCAACTTTAGGCTTTACTGAGCTCTCGGATTAAAAATAAAACATCACTTCATAATTAGTTATGATGAATAATATATAAATTATGAATAAGAAATATTAATTAATTTAAATTATGTAAACGAAGTAATAGTTGAAAATTAAACAATAAATTTAAATTACTGTAAAGTCGTTTTCAAAGTCATTGTGAAAATATTATTTACTTATTTTAAAATTTAGTTATAAAAAATAAATATTAGAATATTACAATTCTGTTGTATTACAATAATACAAATAATACTGTCAATTGAACTATTTATTTTATACAATTTGATCCATAATCTTTAGGCTTTACTGGGCTCTCAGATCAATTAGAGAAAATACGTGATATATATAAATCACGTTAAATTATGATTAATACACAAATTAATTAATAGTGGAAATACAATATATATTAATTCTAAGTAAGTTGTTGTTATAAATATGAAACAAATACAGATAGTCATTATTGTAAATATGATACTTATAGAGGACAAAGCGTTGATAGTTAGACACGAGAAATGAACAAGCAATACAGTAATGTACATTTAATCTTAGATTTTTATCAGTATTTCATCATTAATCGAAATTTCAACTTGTTTTTAAACGAATTTACGTATGAAATATTTTTTTATATCAGCATTTAAATCATTCCATAGTTTCAGTCCACTGAAAATGGCGTAATTTCAGGAATTTTTTGATTTCTGACAATCTAAACTGACGAATAACATGTTTTGATTTATTTCTAATCTGATATGAGTGACATTCATAATGAGTTACAAAGTATTTATTTGTCCATTGTGAGTTAACGGTTTTGTTTTTACATTCTGTAAATGAAAATAAAATGTTTCTTTGATCTTTAATAGTTTTAGCTCTTTAAAAAGTGCACTTCAATGCTCATGGAAATGAGCGTCAGATAATAAGTTTAGAGCTCATTTTTGATGACAAAGATGCTGTTTAAAGGGTTGTTAGTGGAATTTCCCAGACAGGGGTACAGTGCGTCATATAAGAAAGATGATACGGAGTTAATACGGGTGATACGGAGTTAATACGGGTGATACGGAGTTAATACGGGTGATACGGAGTTAATAAAACCTGTTTAGGGATTACGTGTCTAAGTTTAAACATCATAGCAACGCTCCTTGTGAAATCTTTATTGAGATAATTTACGTGGTTATTCCACGACAAATTTTTGTCTAGCATTAACCAAGACATTTTGTTACAGTACATTTCTTTACAGTGATTTCACCAACATTTAGTTCATCAAGATATACATTTCATTTATTAATAAAAATCATGAAATTTGTTTTACTGGTATTTAGATAGAGTTTATTTAAAGGTCAACCATTTCATTACATTGATAAATCCTGATTTAGACATTTCCTTAGGTGAATTAACCTCTCTCCAAGTAAAGGACACAGTTGTGTCATCTGCAGAAATTATGAAATTAAGTACATCAGAAGACCGTTGAAGGCCATTTATATATATTTTTAATAATGTTTTTTGATATACAATTTCAATGAGGTATTTTGAGTTTCATCTCCAATTCCGGTTTTGTCGTGTCCTGAATTCTACTAAATAAGATATACGTTATCAAGTTTACGTATTTCGATGTGTGGTGCTGAAAAAATTATTTGAATATTTTATCACTGAAATTATTTTATCGTTTTCTGCGCTTTTCTGCAAGTTGATAAAGCTGCCGTACCATAAGTTTAAATAATAATATCTTTTATGCCATCCATTACGCAGAACGGACTCTTTTGTTCGAAGTAAGATAATTACACCAGTGTCGTACAAGATGTCAGAGTTTAAATACCCTAACATTCACGGAAGTACAGTAAACTGAAAATAATTATATAGACTCATGAAAACGAAAAAAAGAATTTCGTTGCAGGGTCATATTATTGAGTCATTTCTGGTGCCCACTGTGCGATAATACACAATTTTAAAATATGCTAGCTGTAAATATGCAAAACTCCTCACTCAGTCACTTCAGAAATTTGGAGTTACTGTAAACAGTAACAACCAAAGTGGTGCCGCGTACTTTTGGTAGAATTGGAAAAATGACTCGTGTATATAATAAATAAATAAATATATATATATATATATATATATATATATATATATATATTAGGGTGTGACCGTTGCCCTCCAAAAATCAAAAAATGGTCCTACAATGCTGTTCAAAGTTTTAGTGTTGTGTATTTATCTAGGAAACACCCCTGTAAATTTTCTTGGAGATTGGTGCATGTTTGAGCTAGCACCGTCGTACCAGCAAGTATTGCTATTTCAGCTTATGAACTTCATAAATAAGTGTGAAAATAGCACATTTTATCAGATTTTCATTTCCGGGTCTGAAACGGTGACCCACAAATTTTCCACGTATTATTTTATTGCATTTAATTTTAATGATGCTCTTTTCTTTCCCTTGACAGTGATTTGATGTTGTGAATAGAGAATTTAATCATGGATACACGGCAAGATGATGAGTATGTCAGAATGTTATTGGGCACCGTACCCCGAGAAGAAGAAAAGGAAATAAAGGGCTGCAAACTGTCAACTAATAGGCAGGTCTTACTATGTCTGTTAGCAAACCTTCGGGATATGCATTGGGACCAGGCTTTATCTGCCACCATTAACAATGTGCTTTTGCATTACCAGAAGGCGAATGTCCCGACCATTACAGGCAGGAACAATATTGGCCGAGTGATTAAAACTTACTATGACAAAGACTACATGATGCTTATGAAAAAGAATGAGGATAGAAGACGGGCTGATGATCCTGGAATTATGAAGTTTAAATTAGAATTGAGCCTGACGATGAAATTTTATAAGAACACAGTGTTGAAAGACATGGCGGCTGCGAAAAAGGGGAAAACTCAGGCCGAACAAGATGCCATCGATACTGACATACTCTTTATGAAAAGCATGCTAAGTGACAGAGTAGCTACCTACTCTGGGGTAAACAAAGTACTCTCAGAAAAGGTTCAGAAGCGACAAAAAAGGCAGATGCGAGAAGAGAAGCGACAAAAGAGAGAGCAATGTGATCATGCTGAGAATGTACAGGCTGATATTGATTCACCTATTAGCTCTGATGAGGACGATGACATTGATGAGGCCAGCACTGCTGAACCAAAGAGAAAACATCGGAGAACAGTGAAAGAGGGAGTTTCAATTTTTGTGCCCAATGATATTCTGAAGTCGGCAGAACTTGTTTCATGCAGTGTTCGAAACAACATCTCGCCGACCCAGCTGAGTGCAATTGTGTACTCCCTTGTATCTGCATGTGGTGGAGATACATCAAAGCTGAGTCTAAATGCAAGGACGGCCCACCGATACCGAGCTTCCATCGTGTCAGAAATAAGTTTAAAAATCATGGATGAATGGCAACCATCAGACAAAGTACTGGTGCACTGGGATGGTAAACTTATGGACACGCTGGATTCCAAAGGCACTGATGACCGCCTGCCCATTCTTGTGTCTGGTGTCAATGACACAAAGCTTCTTGGAGTCCCACCTCTTCCGCATTTGACTCAAAAAGCTGGCCTGGTTCAAGGAGACTTTATATCAACAGCAACCAAACAACTTCTGGTCGATTGGGAGTGTGAACAGAATGTCGTTGGTATGGTTTTCGACACAACTTCATCCAATACAGGTAAACCTATTTCAAACATCAGCGTGAATTTATCACAACATTAATACCAAAATACAGTGAATGATTTAACAGAAATCTGCAAAAAGCACGTGCCTGAAATGGTGGCCTTAAACTACAATTACATTTTTTTTCAGGACAAAAAACAGCTGCTTGCGTCTCCCTCCAAAAGGAATTAGAGCGTGCCGTATTCTGGTGCGCCTGTCGCAGGCATGTGGGCGAAGTCATCCTAGGTGTTTGCTGGGATTGCTTGAAAGTGGAGGGCTCTTCAAGTCCAAACATAATGGTTTTCCAGAGGTGAGTCATAAGCTTTACAAAATAACAAGGAATATTATCTAATGAACAAATTTAGTGGAATTTCTTTTATTAGACTTATAAGATATACTAACACCAAGCAAATGATCGATCATATCAATCTTAATACCCCTAAAACAATATTATAGATTAGTACGAAATACAATAATCCCAATAATTGCATTTCTAGGTTCAAGAACCATTTCTCTCAACTGGCGTACAATGAAAAAAGAAATACTACTACCCCGCAATGCCTGGAGTGTTTGAGGAGCGCCAGCAGGAGATGGCTGACTTCTTCCGTGAATCTCTAGCCCAACCATTTACACGTGGCGACTACAAGGGGCTGGTAGAGCTTTGTCTGCTGCTTGTAACTAAAGGATCCGAGCCAGTGAACTTCACAATGGTCTACCCCGGCGCACTTCACAAAGCAAGGTGGATGGCTAAACTGCTCTATACCCTCAAGATTGTTCTTTGTCAGGCCAGATCAAAGAGCAGTTTCCCAAAGCCGAGGTTGTGACAAAGTCAAATAAGCAAGTTAGAACGGTTTGCTGTGTTCACAGTCGCTGTTTATGTCCCATGGTGGATTGTTTTCCCCGTTCCAGCAAGTGCGCCACTGAATGACTTGAATTTGGTCGAAACCTTGGCTGAATTTGCCCCATATGACGCCACAATAGTTGACAAAGCACGTGTGGCACTCGGTAGACACACTTGGTACCTAACTGAGGAGTTGGCCCCACTGGCTTTGTTCTCGTCCCAAGTACAAGAAAGGACAAAGAGGAGATGAGGAAGGCCCTTCTTTGCCATGAAGGCACTGAAGTTACTAAGAGAGAGGGGCTCAATCATGGGGGCTATGGAAAGCCATATCTTCCCCCTGTCCCAGAAAGTGGCACTGCCCTGGTGGACCTAATTGGGCCTGACTCAAGCCGGTTCTTCACCATTTTAGGTATGCCCTATCAGTTTCTCCACAGTCCAGCCAGTGAATGGGCGGATCATGACGACTACCTGAACATGAAACGGGTTGTGGACAAGCTTCAGGTCGTCAATGAGGCTGCAGAGCGTGGTGTAAAACTTTGCCATGACTTTCTTAATGTTGCCAGGGATGAGGAGCGCTTTCAAGAAGTCCTTCAAGTAGTTGAAAATGACAGACTCCGCGTTCCTAATCAGCGCAAACGATCATCTGTTTCCGAATAGAAATCATGGTTTCTTGCTCTAGAGAAATAATACCTTGTGAATATATGATAAAACCCCTTAATGTACCATGAGAGAATAAGAATGATTAACTTTTTTGTGTTAGTGATAACAGCTTTTAATTAAGACAGGCAAATGATTTGTGTTAATATCCCTTATGATGGTTGTGTAATCTCATATATAGGCGTGTATGCCATATAAGCAAAATCGCTATTTTTCAAATTGCTGGTGCTCACTCGAATATGCATGAATCTTCAAAAAATTGCACGTGGGTATTTTTTATGTCAATATGCAACACCAAACTTTTGAACAGCATTGTAGGACAAAGTTGGGGCAACTGTCACACCCTAATATATATATATATATATATATATATATATATATATACTCTGCTCGAATTATGAAGCATTTAACCCTATATGGACAACTGTTACAAATTTCTAACCTTTCATATACACGCATTTATAACTTAACCTTACAGAAAATTCTGTCCATAAAGAGTTAAGTTTGTGGGAACAACGAGAGACTTCGGAAATTTTCAATCCTTGTTTTAACGAGTTAGCCACTGGAGACCAGTGGCATTCGAATCTACGTCACGCGATATAGGTATCACCGCTTTAATTCACTGAGCCATCCAGACTCTATCACTTTGAAACTTCCCCCTATCATAATTGGTATATAT
>JAJOZX010005849.1:107500-110000 GCA_023014485.1 Bathynomus jamesi | reverse complement strand
GGCGAACCTTTTTGGACAACTTCTGAATGTCAAAAATGTCGACTCATCGCTAAATAAAACCTTCTTCCAGTCATCAACAGTCCAATGAATGTATTTTTTACAAAATGCGACACGTTTTTTACGCATTTTTCATTAATGAACGGTTTCTTAGCAGCATGGCGAGATGGTAATCCGAGTTCTTTTTGGAGCCGCTCCTGGATAGTTCGTTCAGAAACACCAGATAACAAATTATTCATATTAAATTTTATTTCTTTCGCAGTTGTTGTTGGGTTTTCATACTAAACGTTCATAAGTTTGTCTGTTCGCGGAATTTGTTTTCTCTGCCAGATCGTTTTTTAGGGACTGGCGTGGTTAGGCCACCATTGTTCTTAGCCCGTGAAACCCATAAATTAACGGTACTTTGGGATATGTTTAATTCCTTAGCTATCTGTCTCTGTGATTTCCCACATGCATGCAAAGCAACAATAGCACCTCGACAATCACTCTTAAGTTGTTTTTTAGCACACATTATATATAAATTTATTTACACCACTTTCTGTAAAAAAAAAAAAAAATCAAGAAATTTACACAAACAGTGAAATCTGACAAATTTGAGACACAGCCACCCGCAACGAAGGCTACCAGAACACTAATTTGAGAATGCGTTGGATAGCTCCATATCAGCGAGCAACCTCAAAGTTACCAGATGTCGCTAGAACAAATAGAAAGTGAATTACGTGTCTCTGAATATCAAGGGAAAATATTGTATTTTCTTGAGTGATCGGGTACTTTTCGCGGGCACTGTATATATATATATGTATATATATATATATATATATATATGTATATATATATATATATATATGTAGTAATATATGTATATATATATATATATATATGTATATATATATATATATATATGTATAATATAATATATTTATATTATAATATATGTATATATATATGTATATATATATATGTATATATATATGTATATGTATATGTATATATATATATATATATATATATATATGTAGTATATATATATATATATATATGTATATATATATATATATATATGTATATAATTTGTTTTTTACGCCTAAACGGATATATAATTAAAAGGGTTATATTTTCAGAACCACGTCGCGTACCCCGTAAGATTCGCGTAACCCCGGTTCAGAACCACTGCATTAAGGTATAACCAGGGAAGGTCTAAGTAGCACACACGTCTCCCAGACTTCCCCCCCCCCCATAGATTGTGTTTGTGGGTCTTTTACTGCGTAAGACATGCATTATTCCTAATTTCATCTCTCGGGACAGCTCTTTTTGTATCTACAGATCTTCCATCAATTTTGTTAAAAAAATAAATCAATAGAATGTCTAAATAAGGTTTGTTTCCGAAAATAAAGGGTGTTAATCGTGCGTGGGTGGGTTTGGGTTATAGGTGGTATAATTACATCTGATCGATGGAATTAAAATAATCGGTACCTTGCTGATGCGGAGGCTACGCCGTGGCCATGTCGCAATACCGCTTCCCGTTAGATCAGCGAGGTTGAGCGACCTTGTACAGTATGCGTTCAGATGTTGTATCGACCTTTTCGTGATTTGAATCCGACGTAAAGTTGTAGGTCCCCCTCCGCCATGTAACCTTTGTCGTTACGAAGGAGGTGGTTAAAAGACCCAAATCATCATTATTGTCGCTTATTAGGTTTCACACACACACACACATACACACACACACACACCAACTAAAAAATAAGCATTTGTATCGTTCTATTATTTACTATACAGGGTGGGCCGTAAGTTTCCATACATAGGAAAAATTAAACGTTTGTTTTTATGTTTCAGATACCCTAAGAATATGCGTTTGACGTAAGATCTTGTTTACTGATGAAGCAAATTTTTACGTCAATGGAGAGGTTAATCGGCAAAACATACGTTATTGGAGTAATGCTAACCCTAACTGGCTGAGTCCGACGAAGATGCAAGGTGCCGGTAAAGTGATGGTGTGGGCCGGGATATGGGGTGACAGAATTATTGGACCAATTTTTTTTGTCAGTGGAAATCTTAATGCCGAAAGGTATCTTAACATGTTGCAAGAAGAGATTTTCCCATCCCTGCTAAACGAGGAAGGTAACTTCCCAGTTTACTTCCAGCAAGATGGAGCTCCACCTCATTATGGTCTTCACGTGCGTCGGTATTTGGATCAGCAGCAGTTTCCGGATGCTTGGATTGGTCGGCGTGGTCCTGTGGAGTGGCCTCCCAGATCCCCAGATCTCACCCCCCTTGATTTCTATCTTTGGGGGCACTTGAAGGCCATGGTGTATCAGGAAAAGATACGAGACATAAATCATCTAAAGGAACGTATCACCAACGCCATTACAAGCATAACGTCAACTGTGCTAATGCGTGTTCATCAACAGTGGGGAACACGTATTGAAATGTGTTTTCAAAACAATGGCAACCATGTAGAGCATATTATATAAATAAAAATGGTTGTCCATAAAAAAATGTTTAT
>JAJOZX010005849.1:92500-102500 GCA_023014485.1 Bathynomus jamesi | reverse complement strand
TATATAAGTTACTTAAAATGGGAGAGAGAGGGTTTCCCATAACCATACCAAATTTCTGCCTAAAATATTCATTATTAAACACAAATTTTGAGTCGACTTTGCACAGCTTAATTAATTCTATAATGGTAGTCACAGGTAATGGCAAATTATGCTTAACCAATTCTTCCGAAAGAAAAACTAATAGATCCTCCACCAGGACTCTTGTAAATAAAGAGGTAACATCAAAGCTTACCAATCTAAAATTGTAATTGACATTGATACTATTTAATTTTTCTACAAGGTCTACATTATTATTTATGTGTGATTGTGAAATTGCCCCCAGGAGAGGATTAAGGATGGATACAAGCCATTTGGACAGCTTATACGAGATAGATCCTATAGAGCTAACAATAGGCCTTGCAGGATTATTTAACTCATTTACTTGGTAAATTCTGTCTATTTCTTTCTTGTCCCTGAAGATGTGAATATATCACGAAAACCCTCGGATTTCGTGTTTCCTTTTCCTTTTCCCTGTGGTTCTTTGCTTATATATATATTATATATATATATATTATATATATAAATATATATAATATATATATATATAATATAATATAATAATTTCTGAGCGATAAATATGTCAAGTACATAAGTAATATTTTTGCAATAATAAATTTAATTAATCAGAAGATGACGTAAGACAGGAAATTAAATTCTTTTGAAAGAACCCTTTTTTCAATTTAACATCGACAAAAGAACGAGTCTTTTTCTTTAATTTTATTAAATTTAAAGTTGAATTTGATTTCAAATTTTGTTGTTTTTTTCCTTTTTTAATTATTAAATTAGTCTGAGTCGAAATATCTTTTACCTTTTTAACGTTTATCGAAAATAATCGCAAAGGAAATCAACGGTTTTTACACGTTCTCTACGAGTATAAAGCAAGAATCAGAGAAAGAGAGAGTTACAAGGAAAAGAAGTACCTCAAAAGGCCTTGCGGCCCATACCGAGGAGGTACCAATGGCAACGGGTGCCAGGAAAAAATTCTGTCACCCTCAAATAGTGTGCAAGATTCGGTCTAACGTTTTCTTGAACTGATCCACAGAGGAATTGTTCACAACTGCTGACGGTAGCCTGTTTCACGTGTCACAGATCTTGTAGGTAAAGTCCAGGGGCGCACCCAGGGGGGGGCCAAGGGGGCCATGCCCCCCCGCCCGAAAATGCAAGGGTGGACTTTAATTTCTAAGTAACTTATTTTTTAAACGAAAAAAATAACTCCTAAGTTCAACGGCAGTGTTCCCAGATTTGGCGGTTTTTCGCTAAATTTGCTCTTTTTACTCCTGTTTAGCGGGGAAATTTCGGAGCTAGCGGGTTTGCGATTTTTTGGCTGGTTTTGAGTGATAAATAGAAATTACGAAAAATATGCACAAATCAGTTTATACGTGACTGTTTTCAGATATTTCGCCGAATTTTTAATCGCATAACAAAATATCACTAGATCGCAAATTAACAACATTGAGTTGTTTACAGCTGTGGATCCATTGTGTCACAATTTTGTGTTGCGGAGGTAGGTGATCCAGCTTGTCTCGTTGTGTCATATACTAATATTTATTTTGGAAACCTGGCCTAACCTAATATATTTTAACCTAACCTGACCGAGCCTAACCTAACCCAAACATAACATAGCAGAGCAGATTATATTATGAATACTATATATTACGAATATAGTAAACTACGATATTGTACTGGTGGTTAATTTCCTATTTGAACACACCACAACAGTTTATTTTAGTTGCGTTGTTTAACACATCGTGGCGCTACAACCTTCGTAGCTCGTGGCGTCCTGGTTTTAGTTATGGTTTATTACACGTAGCCACAGATGACTTTATGAATTCTCTGCATTTTTTGGTTGCACTTTCGTATTTTCATTGTTATACAGGGTGCACCAAAAAATGTTAACCAATAAGATATTAACCCAATATATCCAAAAAATAGAAATTAGAAACTGTGTGCAAGAATGTGTGAGTTTTTTTTCCTGTTTGCGTTATTTTGTTTGCATATTGGTATACATTTTCTTTATTTTTAGTTTATCGCTAATTTGTGTGTTTTTGTCTTTCGTTCAAATATACATATAAACATGAAGTTAAATTGAATGAGAATAACGGTGAGTGATGATAAACTGACTGGTATGATACCACATACAAAAAAGAAAGTGAGAACACCACTTATACCAGACACCACTACAATGAAGTTAACTATTGTTCAGTGGTGGGCACCGTTAACCAAAAAGTTAACTTCGTTAACCGCTAATCCGTTAACCAAAAAGTTAACTTCGTTAACCGTTAATCCGTTAATTCGTTAAACATGTAACGGAAGTTACCGATAAACCGTTAACGTTAACTTTTATTATAAAAAAAATGAAAAACACAATATACAGGGTGGCCCAATAAAAATGGCACCAATTTTTAGAAGTGATATCTCAATAACCATTGCAGCTAGGGACTTAAAAAAACAACCAAATGAAAGATAATTCTTTTCTCTTTAAATACTTATTCTATGGCTTGATGGTTATAAGCCCATATAATGCCCAAAATTGGCTTCCAAAACAAATATAAAAAAAAACGTTGCGCATTTATATTTACTCCTTGATCCTAATTTTAAATGAAATTTTTCTATTCCAGACCCCTCAAGATGGGATTGAGAGAATCTGATAAGAACATTATACAAGCACTACGTGAAGAAAAGGGATATTCATTAAACAGAATCCTTTACGAATTTCCAAATAGAAATTGGAAAAAAAGAACTGTGGCACATTTTTTACAAAAACTTAAAGAAACCGGCAGCAGTCAACGGCGTCCGTGAAGTGGTCGACCAAAAAGTATTAGAACGCCAGAAAACATTGAAAAAGTAAATGAAATGGTTTTAAGTCAAGAGGAACAACCGGGAACAAGTAAAAGTGAACGTGAAGTTGCGAAAGAAACCGGGATTCCACGTTCATCAGTACAGCGAATAATTCGAAAAGATCTTGGGTTGAAAACATTTAAGAGGGTGAAGGTTACTGCTTTATCGGAGCCTGTGAAAGAAAGACGTTTCCATCGATGTAAAAATCTATTGCGAAGATTTCGGTCAAATGAGTCTGTGAAAAAAATTTGGTTTTCTGATGAGAAACGATTTACGGTCGAAACACCACGAAATACCCAAAATGATCGGGTTCGTGCAGCAGTGGCGACAAAAACTCATGTTGACCCAAAACGACTTTTGCGTGAAAAAAAACACTTCAGGTTCGATAATGGTTTCCCTTGCAGCGTCATCTGAGAACAAAACATCCATCATTTTTATTCAGCGAGGCGTTAAAATTAAGTCAATTTACTACTGTAATGACATTTTGTCTCCAATGTTGTCAGAGATCAAGGAGACGAGCACTGATTTTGTGTTCATGCAAGATGGAGCCCCATCTCATACAGCCAAGGAAACAATAACATTTCTCAATAATAATTGTCCTCGTTTTATCGAACCAAATAATTGGCCACCATGCAGCCCAGATCTAAACCCCATTGACTACTTTGTGTGGTCTGCCTTAGAGAGAGAAGTCTACCATGGTCAGAAAATCCGTGATGTGAACCATCTTCGTGAACGAATTCAGGCTGCATGGGAAAATCTCTCACAAGTGACGATCTCAAAGGCAATTTCAAAATGGAGGGCGAGATTACAGGCTGTGGTTGACCATAATGGAGGGCAGATTGAGCCATTTATTGAAAATTAGGTTTAACCTAAAACCACAGAACTTCGTTTAAAGACCGTAAATTAGAAGATAATTAATTAGAAAAAAATAAAAGGAATAAATATAAATGCGCAACTTTTTTTTGTATATTTTGTTTGGAAGCCAATTTGGGGCATTATATGGGCTTATAACCATCAAGCCATAGAATAAGTATTTAAAGAGAAAAGAATTATCTTTCATTTGGTTGTTTTTTTAAGTCCCTAGCTGCAATGGTTATTGAGATATCACTTCTCAAAATTGGTGCCATTTTATTTGGGCCACCCTGTATATATAATTTAATTTTCCCTCTTCTTCTCGTTCTCCATTTTGTCCATGAGATGCATGTTGCCCTTCATGAAAATTAGCATATCAAAGTTTTCATCAGACAGGGATGATCTCTTGGGCCTCAGGATGTCCTTGCCCATAGAGAACAAACGCTCCACTGCAGCACTGGAGGGGATGGCTGTGTTGAACTTGATGAACAAGTCCACCAACACTTGCTCACCCAAGAAGGCAGCATCTGTCAGCAAGTCCTTGGAGTTGGTCTCCAGCCAGGTCTTGACCAAGTTCTGGGCCTTGCCCTTGAGTGACCTGTGGCTTCTGCTGCCTCTTTTGTCTGGATGACAGCACTGAAGAAGTCATCCTCTCCTCCTCCTCGTTGTTGCTGCCTCCACTGTTGCTGCCCACTTCGTTGGACTGCTGCTTCATGGCCTCCTCGACTGTACCCTCCATGCTTTTCCTCACCCTGGCGACCTTGGTGTTGTCATACTTGTCCAACCAGATGAGGCGAAACCTGGGATGGAAGGCAGCAGCCAGCTGGCATTCGTCATCCTCCAGGAGGGCCCAAACCTTTTGTCGATGCCTGCCAAAAGTGCGTCGACCAAGGCGCTGCAGTAGACGAGGCCCATGGACTTCAAGTCCTTAAGCCTGAAGATTGTCGCAGCAACTGTTGGCAGCATCGTCCCAAGGTAGGCTTGTTCCTCCCCCTGGATCTTGTCGAGTGCTTTGGCCACAGGTGACATGATCTGGAAATAAAACAATGGAGAATTAGTAAATTGTAGAAATTCAAATTTGTATTATTCTGCAATATTATTCTATTGTATTTTACTCAATAATATAACGATAATTGAATGAGCAAAACTAAAACGTATCTACTGGCTGGTGTTAAGAAAAATATAACTTTATTGCAATAAATAAATATAGTTGGAATAATTGTATTCTTAAACGTTTACGTAAACAACGCTATTATTGTATCAAGGTCCTGCATTTAATTGTAACCAGAAAAAAAATAAATCGTGGAATTTCCACGAGTCCCGCTAGTTTATTATTAATTTATAAATATATTACCTTGACATACTGTATCAAGGAGACTACTAATAAGGTACTCACAGACATATTATAAATATACATGACTTACTTGACAACGATTATTTTTAAATATTCACAAGCACAAACATGTTGCGCAAGAGACAGACTGCAAATGAAACGAATGTAGTTATTTGTTGTAATTGTTACATATATATTATTGAAAGTGCCTTAAATGCTCGTGATATTTCTTGAAAGAAGTTGAAACATTCAACTCAAATGGCAAATCTTTCCGCCTGATTTTACAGTCGACCATGTTTTGCTCAAACCAATGCCATAAATAACTACCATATTTGGTAAGACACAAATTGTGGCGACGGAAACAAATATATCGCCTGATTTTGCACTGCGGAAATGGAAATTCGTTCATCACTATTAACAGTGGCGGATTAATTGCGCACCTGCTCAGCACTGAAAATAATATAAACTTTTAAACGTTTATTTATGAATTTTTTGGGTTAACGGACTTGAGTTAACGGAAGTTAAATGTAACGGAAGTTAATTAGTCCGATAATGATTTTCAAAGTTAACTTAAAAGTTAAATCGTTAACGTAAAAGTTAACTTCGTTAATTAACGATTAACGGATTAACGGTTTGTGCCCAGCTTTGCTATTGTTTATATGTATATTATAGCCTGAAATGTGTTAACGGACATTCGGATGTAATAGATAAATAATGATAATCACTAACAAGAGCGACCGAAAACAGCAACAAGAGCAAAACAACAACAACAACAAACAAAAAACTCCGACTGACAATAGTAAAAGTTGGAAACTAAGAATAGTTTAAATTGTACACAAAGTGCACAGAAAATAAAATAAAGATACATTGAAATATAAAGATAAAAATATTAGGTCGTCTGGAAACCGGTTTACCCTTACTCATCGTCATTCCCATTAGATTCCGCGGCCAAGAATGGCAAAAAGAAAGTGAGAATCTCTAACGAGGCATTTTCAAATCGGTTTATTTCCAATTCATGTCCTTCTCATTCTCATCCACGGACTTTCCCACTTTGGTCCAGGTTAGGTTACGATTGGTTAGGTTAGAATTGGTTTGGATACGATAAGTTTGGTTCTGATTGGTTAAGCTAATGTTAGGTTAGGTTATAATTGGTTAGGATACGATAAGTTAGGTTCTGATTGGTTAGGCTAAGGTTAGGTTAGGATCTGATTGGTTAAAATAAGTGAATTACGATTGGTTAGGTTAGGTTATGATTGGTTTGGATACGATAAGTTAGGTTCTGATTGGTTAGGCTAATGTTAGGTTAGGTTCTGATTGGTTAAAATAAGTTAGGTTAGGAAATATTAAACATTCCCACTCATTGCCGTTTGCCGTGAGTGGGAATGTAGTGATACTGTTTCCCAAATTAAGAAATGCTTTCCTCAAATGTAGAAATTTTCACTTTTGTACATTCTCACTTTTGTACATTCTCACTTTTGGACCACGAATGCGAATGGAAATGCCATTGAGTGGACAGTAATCTGAGAATCTCTGTGTTATAGTTATTTTTACGTTATATTCCCACTAAATAACAAAAAACAACTTGGCAACACAAAAGAAATCAACATAAACAAATCAATAACACACAAAAAATGACAAAAGAAACAACAGCACGAAAAAACAAGTAAAAAAAGCAAAGAAAAAAGCCATTAAAATTCTATCTAAACCACCGTAAGATTTGACTTTTTCCGAGCCTTGTGATTTTTGTCCACCTTAGCTCTACCCATTTAAGGTTAAAACTTTCTGTAATATTTTCTTCAGAACGCCAAGTTTTCGCTTACATTTTCGTTAGAATTCTGTTGGGACATGAGAGGGCCAAAACGTTAAAGAATGCCGATAAATTACTTCTTCATATTGGTTTTTCCACCCTGAAACTGTGCCACTTTAAGTTTCTGATGTTACTATTAATATGATTACAATATTAATAATACCAATAAAACTAATAAAATAATACTGAATCAGTAATTAATAATACCAATAAAACTAATAAAATAATACTGAAGCAGTAATTAATACCAATAAACTAATAATACTGAAGGAGTAATTAATAATTAATTTTTTAAATAGTAAATAACTTCGAACCTCTGCAATACGTTAATCAATTATAATTGCTATTATCAGCTAATACTAAGTTTCGAAAATATCAGATTTCGGTTATCCACCTATTTCATCCATCGGATCAGTCGGGGTGAGTCTGACATCCGGGTTAGGTTACACTAGGTTAGGTTGTCGTTTTAGGTTGCTTAATAATTTCCCACGTGACGAGGTTTTAACCAATCAACGGTCCAAAAATAATTGGTGTCCCCAAAACTTCATATTTACCTTTACTGTCAGTTGTATATCTTATACAGTACTTCATTTCTAAAACATTAGATTAGTAATCAAATCAATAAGGACAGCAGACATGTAATTGTCATTGCAATCGATTACAATCGATTACATTTTTTAAGTAATCGCAATCGATTACATTAATTTCTTGGGCAATGTAATCGTAATCGATTACATTCATTTCTTGGGCAATGTAATCGTAATCGATTACATTCATTTCTTGGGCAATGTAATCGTAATCGATTACATTCATTTCTTGGGCAATGTAATCGTAATCGATTACATTCATTTCTTGGGCAATGTAATCGTAATCGATTACATTCATTTCTTGGGCAATGTAATCGTAATCGATTACATTCATTTCTTGGGCAATGTAATCGTAATCGATTACATTCATTTCTTGGGCAATGTAATCGTAATCGTAGTCGATTACACTAATAATGTAATCGCAATCATGATTACTTTTGTGATTTATTTTGGTATTTAATAATTTCCTCAATAGTGACTTATCTTTCTTTTCTCAGTAAATATTGGTTAATTTCAGACATGGCAACAGTAAAGTCGGCCGTTTTTGAGCAGTTCGACGTTAAATTGTCATTTAACTTCAAATTAAATAGTTATTTAATTTTGCAATGAAAAGAAATTTGTATTTTTATCTTTAATATTCAAAGTAAACTACTACTACATACTTATATTGAACCTAAGAGCATATTTGATAAAAAATCGAAACTTTATTTACAGTAATACTTTTCATTAAAAACTTTAGCAATCTGTATTAACTTTAGCAGTAGGAGTAATTTCGGCATGCTAAATTTTGATGATCATTTAACACGTATGTAAAGAGCCTAAAATGCCTAAGCAAGTTCATGTTGAACTTCCATTATAAAAATTATGTACATGATATCAATTCGCACTGCCACTGAGCCGTAATTGTAATAAGGCATATATATATGATGTATATAAATACTTTATCATTTCTCTTAACGCAATTTCTATGGTATTCGGATCATTTTCAGCCCTGGTTATGCCATCGAAACCGAACATTTGTATGGCTCAATACGTTCATAAATTCTTACCTACTTTATTGGTAGGCTCTTAAGAATTACTTAGGCATAAAAAGCGTCAAGGTAATGGAATTATACGAGTATGCTTGTCCATCTACAGTAGACAGCAGGACCAGTATAAAAGCTTCTACGGCACTTATGAATGAGTGCTTAGAATTACAATCTTGGGGAAAAATATAGTGACCACATCACGTAAGATATCGCTCAATTTCCACACCTACAACAGTTTTCGGCTTTAATTCTTTTAAAGCCGCAGATTTCTGCGTTGCTCTAAGTCTAATGTAAACCTTATAGCCATCCATTTCCAGTGAATGGCGTTCACTCATTAATCACTTACACAATCCCTGAAAAAAAAAGGAAGACATTATTAAGAAAATAAGCAAATAAACACACAAATACATAAACAAAAAAAAACCACACACAAAGTATAAGTGGTAAGCAATGACATATTAGCGCCATATAAGTGGTAACGTTTTTGAAGCACCCTGTATTTAGACTCATCATGGCTGGAAGACTCCTTTCACACTTGCTTGTGGAAAAGATTATATGAGGCGTCGCGAGTATGAGGGACGAACTCGCCAAACCAGTTTTGAGATAGATGCGTTTAACCCTCTAACGCCGACTGGGTCGAATACGTACCGTTTCAAGTACACGCATTTAGACTTAACCCTAGAAAAACGTTCGTCGTTAAAGGGTTAAATTTTGTGAATATTGTGTACAAGGAGCACATAGCACAAATACACGCGTTGAAAATAACTACATTTTGAGCGTACGAGGGACGAGGGGGTATTTTGGTTATACCAAGTTTCTATGGATGGGGGAGATTGAACTATTTATTCGTAAAACAATCGCTAATGTGGTGAGTTCGTCCCTCCTACGCGCGACGCTTCGTGTATATATTGGAAACAATATACTCATACATACATACCTGAACTCCTCTATGTTCCAAGAGTACAAATCTCGTAAACTTAATGAACTTTTAAATGTAAGATGGTGTCTTTGGTTATACTGTTTTTGTAGATCACACTTACATGATATATTGGCAGTTAACGAATGAAATTTATAAAATATAAATTCTTATTGAAGCGTTAGGGTCTTATTTAGGGTGCACCGATTAATCAGTATCGGCACCTTGCATGCCGATTAATCGACCATGCCAGGTATTTTCCTAATATCGGCATGGCCGATTAATCGGCATGCCAGGTGCCGATACCGATTAATCGGTGCACCCCTAGTCTTATTATTTAATTAAAGGACTGAATTATGTAAGCAAAATACTCTGCGTAATGACTGTAAGTTAACAGAAGGTCTAAATTGGAAAATTTCTGTTAATAAATTTTGTGTTGGTAATGTTAAAAACATTTACTAAGTAAAGGACGTTAAATATTCATCTGTCATTATAGAATTCTATATTTGTTCAAAGATTATAATCTTATTAAGTTTTTATCCCTTTTTATAAGCTTTTTCCCACATCAACAATTTAACATTCCTGTTAGAAAGTCTTATT
>JAJOZX010005849.1:37500-90000 GCA_023014485.1 Bathynomus jamesi | reverse complement strand
TTTCTGAACTGCATCGGTAATACGATTTCGAAGTTCGGCTACATCACTAATTCTTCTACCAGTGTACACCTTAGACTTAATGAAACCCCAGGCGAAAAAATCTAATGGTGTTAAATCGGGTAAACGTGCTGCCTATGGTTGTGTTCCTCCACGACCAATCCAGCGACCGGGGAAGCGTCTGTCAAGATAATCACGTACAATTATTGCATAATGGCATGGTGCTCCATCCTGCTGAAAAACTACTGTGTCAAGAATGCCATCTGTAAGAAGTTGAGGTTCGAGGAATTGTTCAAGCATGTCAAGATAATAAACCAAAACTTTTTTTAAATACACAAATTTGCACCAGAAGTACATATCTTTATGCCAGCATAGCATTTTTTTAAAAAACATCTAATGTCACCGAAATAGATAGACTTTTGAGACACCCTGTATATAACCTTGGTTTTGCTTCCACCCGAAGTGTTCATTTTGACGAAGGTCGAGCTTGTCATTCCACCTTAGACCTACAATTAGCGTGGAATCTGAGCCACGCCCCACCACGGGCGGTCAGAAGTTACAAAGTCCTCGCCCGGACTCGATCTCACGACCTCTCGATCAGCAGTCCAGCGTCTTAACCACTAGGCTACCCAGGGTACGCATTTATCTACCAACAAATTTTTATTGTGTAGAGGGATGAACAGCTGGGTTTTGCTGCGCGCCGCTTGCCGTCACCAGATCTCGATCCCGGGGCCGATGAATTCGTAGTCAGCGATACTAACTACTACACCACCATATATATATATATATATATGTGTGTGTGTGTGTGTGTGTGTGTGTGTGTGTGTGTGTGTGTGTGTGTGTGTGTGCGCGCGCGCGCGCGAGAAATGATGGAGAGTTTATTTACACCACTCCTTTTTAGATGACTCAGTATATTGTTTCGCTGCCCCTACAACCGAAGTATATACCACTTAGTTACAGGTTCTTCTTTCTAAGTTGAGGCCGGTTTTTAGGATGATGAGTCGATCTGGAGCGGTTGCAGATACTTTGGGAGTCGTTTTTACTCACATTCGTCAATACTCAAGGTCATTGGAGGTCAAACGCCCCCCGAAATAAGGAATATCCCATATCCCGGGCAGTCGTGGAGATATTTTGGTGATCTTACTGTCGTTTTTATGGTTTTGGGCGAGACTGAGTAGTTCTATAGGCACATGATAACAGTAGGATATCATTTTGCAACTCCATGGGTCAAGTCAAGGTCATTTGAGGTTAAAGTTTGGCCTTGAAATATGATAATGTCACAGTTGACATCACTGTATTTGCTTTATTTCAGTGACAATTTCTAAAATCTAGCTAACTGCTGAGCACTTAACATCTTTTCTGCAGATAAAACCAGATCATAATGCTAAAATGACATAACCCACATTATATGGATATGGATATTCGGATATAAACCACAATTTATGCTGAAGTGCAGGGCACATGCTGTATACCCACGTGGCCATCACTTGTGGATTTTGGGTGTTACCAATGACACCACTAGGGCCCTTCCCACGACGCATCCAGGTACTCTCCAGGAACTGGTCGGTTGGCACCCCATTCCAGAGTCCATCCATGTGATGCATAGAACCCTCTCCTCTCATAAATGCATCTAAGACTTCTTCGGGTAACCACGTCATAGATCGAACGAAGAAGAGGCCATATCTACTGTAGTTGTGATGCCCAGCAGCGAAGAAATATGGCAACATATTTTCAGCTGTTTGAATGGCCAGAGCATAATCACCTTCATGTGTACTGCGCGTGTATTTCATAATGAGAAAAGTTGGCTTGATGATGATGTCAACCCACATACGAGTTGTTCTGCTAGCAGAGGCCAGTTCTTCAAGGACTTGCATGAAGTCAGCTATGGTATTGATACGCTCACCATACTTCAAGAATACAGGTCTGAGAGATTCTTCAGTCAGCATGCGAAGTGCACGGGCATTTTGAGGGTACTTTTTTCCTTCTAGCATTTTATCCACTGATCCGAATGTGCCACAGAGAACTTCTTTCAGGCCACTTCCCGCTGCTAGACTGCCAATCGCACCTATGAAGTCCATCACCAAGTGCATTCCACCAAGGATGGCAACCACATCAGTCAGAAGACTTCGTGTATGGAACAGGATGTCCACTATAACCTTTTAGATCTGTTGATCTCCTGTGATGACCAAAACACTTTGGTTGGACTCCCTCGTCACTTTAATGCCATTGTTGATTGCAGTGTTGACAGTGTTGTGGTCCGCTGGCTTCATATTAATGAGTGGCATATACTTGATGGCCGACTTCTTAGCTGGCATCATTCCCGCCTCTCTACAATGGCGGGTGTTGAAGCCATTGTACTCAGGGGTGCCAGCGACAAACAGTATCCGTCTGAAGAACTCCAGATCTAGCTCTTCTGCACGGTGAAGTGACACTTCGGCTGCTCTTGTAAGCTTCTCAGAAGGCTCAAATGAGCAGGTTGCCTCCATGGGCATAGGAGGTTTTTTCGGACCAGTGTATGGCACAACTTCCAGCTCACAATTTATGGGAACTGACATTTTTTGTTTTGATAGGCTAGGAATGACCTTCGCACTGTCGTTTTCAAGTGATCTGGGCTGTTAACAATAGCTGCAAGGTTGTGACAGTTTAATCTACAATTTTGGGAGTGAATAACTGCATCAAAGTTGTCGATTATAACTGCAAGTGCAGCATCATTCAAACCCGACCACACAGCATCTCTTGCTGAAACAACAGCAGCTGAGCGCCGGCCATCTTGGGAAATGGCGGCCATATTGAAAATGCCAAGCGGGGGTCAGGTGTACACCCGATGGATTCTTGAATGGGGTGGTATAAGCTTTCAAAATATGTAAAAATTTACTTTATAACAAACAATGCAGGGTTCCAGTAAAATCAGGGTCTGTGCTACGGGACTAATAGGCCAGTGTCGCTTACATCTCATCTCACTAAAATATTTGAAAGAATAATTAGAGAAAAATCCATGACTTTTTGGGAACTCGGAAAAAATTAAATGATAACCAACATGGATTTCGGTCAGGCGGATCATGCCTATCACAACTAATGGAGCACTACATCATCATCATTGATGCACTTTAAAGTAATGAAAATTATGATGTAATATACACAGACTTTGCCAAAGCGTTCAACAAGTGTGATCATGGCATCATAATACATAAACTGAAATATATGGGAATAACAGGAAAAGTAGGGAGGTGGATATATAATTTCCTTAGTGAGCGGCTGCAAGTCGTTACAGTTCAAGGAATATCTTCACCAGAATCAGAGGTCCTCAGTTCAGTACCACAAGGAGCAGTATTACTATTAGCTCCACTACTCTTTATAATCATGCTAACTGACATACATGAGGACGTTACCAGAGACAGCACAGTAACATTCTTTGCCGATGACACAAAGATCAGTAGAAAAATAAGAAACCCAGAGA
This sequence comes from Bathynomus jamesi, assembly GCA_023014485.1. Lineage (NCBI taxonomy): Eukaryota > Metazoa > Arthropoda > Malacostraca > Isopoda > Cirolanidae > Bathynomus > Bathynomus jamesi. Next base: position 86,546 of record JAJOZX010005849.1, on the reverse strand, counting down.
ATATAGGTCCTTATAGGTTCTCTACAAACAGACATGAACAGAATCTACAAGTGGACGGAAGACAACAATATGAAGTTTAACACTAAGAACGTTCTACTGTTAAGGTACGGAAAAAGGGAGGACCTAAAATCCAGGGAATACTATACTCCAAATGACAGGAAATTCAGAGAAATTCTAAAGCAAAATATTTAGGAGTTGTAATGACTGATGATGCAAAATTTGAAACACAAAATAAGATAGCAGTAAACAAAGCAAAGAGAATAACTGGGTAGATTCTGAGAACCTTTAAACGAAGGAACAGGAATATAATGATTCCTCTATTGAAAAGACTGATCATATCCAAGTTGGAATTCTGCTTGGTCCTAACATCTCCATATAAAAAAGAAGACATTAGTCAGCTAGAAGGGATTCAGAGAAGCTTCACAGCCAAGATCAATGGGTGCAAAGAACTAAATTACTGGGAAGGTTTACGCGAATTAAACCTATATTCACTGGGGAGTAGAAGAGAAAGATACATCATTATTTACACTTGGGAAAATAATGGAGAAACTAGCCCCTAATGTTACTCTGAACCCTATAACCCCCCAAACAACAGTGGAAAGTAGAAAAGGAAGACTGTCGTGTTCCCAAATTAAAGGCTAGACAGGGAACATTCTTAACCCTGAAAGAAAATAGTTTTGTTGTGAGAGGACCAAGACTGTTTAATCAGCTGCCCAAAGAACTGAAGAACATGAGTGGTGTTGCAGTGGACATCTTCAAAAGAAGATTAGACGCCTGGCTCAGAACAATCCCCGATGAGCTGGGCGTACCTGGCTATGTGAGGTGGAGAGTACAAGAAATCAACTCTCTACTTCACCGGGCCAATTCGAGAGGAGGGGCGACAAGCTTGACCTTCGTGAAGTGAGGAATCATCGCACGGAAAATTTGAAAGGTATGTATGTATGTATATATATATATATAAACCTTCAACGAACCCTATTAAATTAAAAAGAATAACACGTGAATATCTGCCTTACCGCATCATCATCATTATCGTTTAGAAACGTCTTAAATAGATAGAAATAGCGCCCAAATCCCATCTCTTTCCCTCTGCCTCATTTGGAGTTGTCTTACTGGCTGAATTCTCCTCCCATAACTCTCAATGAACGGGTGAGTTAACGATAAGCAGAACAATATATTTAGGCCCGTTTCCTTTCATTTACGTCCCATTCTCAGTGTGACTCGAAAGCTAAATGAATTCTTGCTCTCCCTGAATTTATCGAACCATTGTTAATACGAGGCAAAGAGTTAGGCCATCTTTCTCTATATTTCTACGATATATTTCTACAAATGGTTGGAAATGTGTTCAGACGTGCGTCCGACCATTAAAACTGCAAAATGCTTCATTTTATGGGGTCTAGTGTATAGGGCGTGTCTTATATTAGAAGGGTGACAAGATGAAAGATAAAGGGTATATAGAATAATTTATCTGTGATATCGTTCGCTCGCTCGCTCGCGTGCCCACACACACACACACACACACACACACACACACACGCGCGCGCGCGCGCGCATCTCCGCATCGGCGAGGTACCGACTTTTTTTTAATTCATAAATATTAAAAAACCAATTAACCAAATTTAATTTAACCAACTCTAACCTTAGCACCATCAAACCAATAAGGGCATGATAAGTGTTTTGGACACATGAGAAATCGAACGGTTTTTTTTTTTTTCAGTGATTAAACAGCGAGTTACTCGCTAATCTAGCCTAGCCTAACCTAACCTAACTTAACCTGACCAAACCTTAACTATAACCTAACACAATCAGGACTAACATTTTCTTTTCGACACTAAAAATGTGTCTAGATTTTTTTAAATAATTTTTTTAATGTTCCGAGGTACCCAAACCGTTACCTCACAAAAAATTACCCCACTACATTTGTGAATTACCTACCACACACTCGACTTCACATACCTCCAGTTGTTCTTCACACACACATACTGTATATATATATGAGTATATATATAGTATATCATAAATTTATTTGATGGATGATTTAAAACATGATGGAAGAGGCTTCAGCGCATAATTTATTGATTAACTTTACTTTTTGTATTTTATTGAAGTTGTTTATGAAGTGAGTTTGTCACGTTATCATGAAACTAAATAATTTAAACCGTCCAAAGCGAACAACAGCTAAAAAAAAATATATATATATTGTTACTTTTAATCTTACTTGATTTTATTTCAAATCCCCTTACAAATATTTCTGTTGCAGTTTGCCGTTTTTGCAGTTTTTCTTTTTAAATATATTTGCGCCACTTACATGTACAATTTTGGAAAAATATTCGCCTACAAACATGTTCCGAGAAAATGTAAAACGTTATTAATTGGTAATATTTTCTTTTCTATGGATATTTTATTCTGTGTGACGACAGTAATTTTTGGCGAACTTTTTTCCCCGAAGTACTGTTACGCGCACGTATGACACCTATAACTTAGGTACTAAGTATAATTTATAGCCTACGAGTAATTCGTATAGTGTACACTGTACACTGTGTCAATGAAATCCAGAATCGTGGACAAAGTTTATTGATTAAATTTCTCTTTCTATTTCTATTTATGGATAACCCTGTAGGTTTGCTGAAAAATAAATATAAACAAATTTGTAGTAGCGCTTTTTTATTTTATACTTTGAAAGTATTTTGAGACCTATAAAATTTTATTGCAAGGTTGGACATAAAAAGAATGGTAGAAGATAAAGTTACATTTTTAGGAAAAACAAATAAAATAAATAAATATGTATATATACAGGGTGGGTATAAGTCGCTTTGCCGAAGTAAGTTTAGTTATAATACGAAGGTAAAGCGACTTTTATGGTCCATCCTGTATGTAATTATATATATGATATAACTTAGAATGGTACTCTGAGAAGTATTTTGTTCCATGTATGGTCTGTGTGTAACATATATCTACACTCGAATATAAGTAAAATATAGGAAAAAGCTCCAAATTCGTTTTTTGCATGAATTGAACGTTCATATGTAATGTCCATGATTTTATTTTCTCCATGAAACCTCTGATTAATCATCCCTAAGAATGGAAGTTAGGTTAGATTAAATTGGTTTAGAATATGATTGATTATGTTATCGTATGTTAGGGTTTCTTTTTCGTTGCGCAAGTTCAAAATTTCTTTGTCTTTAGAGATTAGTCCATTGATCAAAATGTTTATCTGTCAAAAGGTCCCCTCCCACTACAGATTATAGATTACAACCAGATAGAAAACAAAATAGTTAAGATTTTCTAGCAACCGGACTTTGCTAGGGATATTTCTAAGAACTGATTGCTCTTTAATTCACGAAGGAATTAGATCTGTGATATTTGTACAATGCTTTTACTGATGACGTAAGATTCATTGCGAGTAACCTGACCATTCTTTAGGAAGTGTTCTTAGCAACGAGTAATTGCTAAGCAAATTTATTTATATGGAAGTGACCTATCTGGTTATTATCAGTTAATGTGTAAGTCCCATCCATCGCCGACGCTTTTATTGTCCACGACTTTACGCATCTATCAACAAGTCGATCCTGAACCGTTGTTTGAAAACTTCTGAAGGTTTTAGAAGTATGGTCCAGTATAGTCCATTAATCGTATTGGTTTAGGAGCAGTTGAGATCAAGGCTAACGCCATTCTTTCGACGTAACGTTTAATCGACAAGTTATTTTCAGTTAGGTTAGGTCAGTAGACCACTATCTCGGGTGAGTGGCCTCCACGGGGTGCGCGACGCTCTGCAAAAGGTGTCCGCGAGGGAATTCTCAATTCCTAAAACGTTATTAATTTCAGACTGAACAACAAAAATATTGGCGCATGGAGAGGAATTATATTACTAATTTTCAAAGAACCGTTCTGGTCACTCCCCCTCTCACCACTAACTTGATATTACTCGCTACCAACCCGCGCGATAGAAAAAGTTTGCGGACCACTGGGCTAGTCTTGGCTAGGCTTAATTAAGTTAGGATTTTGTAGCAACATGTCTCTCTCTATACTTCAAAATTTAATTGTGTCTGCCATAAATACTTGGCCCGCGCGCGAATTGCTTTAGATATCGACAGAAGCCAGAGACAGAAAAGAAAGGTTTTGCCCCCAAATCTATTCGAATTTCTCGACTCTGTTTCTGTTCTAGTTTCTATTTTTAGCTTTTATCATCTTAACTTTTGATACCAATTTAGTATTACCTCTCCAAATCCTTTAACTTTTATTACTTTCTCGTTCCGATGAGGACTACTCATCAAGGAATGGGAATTAATAATTCTTTTGTTTCTCCGTGCGAGCTTTTATATATGATTTGTTGCGGATATTGCAGTTTTTTCACACACATGATTGTATATGCGTTTATATTTTTTTATGCAGAAAGGAGCCCCCCCCCCCAACCAATAGAAGGAGAAAGAGAGAGACGAAATCAAGGTCCAACGTTTCCGAGATACCTGGATACTCTGCTTTTGAAAGAGTGGAAGTGAAAGACAAGGGGAAAGATGGATTGAGGAAGGTTGTTCCAGAGTTGACCGCTTGAGTGGATGAGAGACTGAGAATACAACTAATTTTTGCGTTAGAATTGACAGAAAAGGGATGAAAATGTGTCGAAAGTCTTATACTGCAAGTTCTCCTTAAAGGAAGAGGCATGCAATGAGAGAGTTCAGAAGAGCAGTGTCCGTTATAATAGTGATAGCAAAGTGTGTGTGTGTGTGTGTGTGTGTGTGTGTGTGTGTGTGTGTGTGTAGACACTCTAAATCTAGGTAAATATCGGTAGTTTGAAAATGGTTGTAATTACCTTAAATAAATTTATTATAATAGTTGTATGCGACCGTGCAGATAATCGCTTCATAATTGATAATTTTCTGCGTCCCAACACTAAGAACTTGAGAGAGAGAGACACTTTAGTTCAAATACGAATAATTAAACGTGTTTACATTAAAAGCTCATCTTTGATGAAGATTCACCAGGGAGGGGAGGGGGGGGGGGGTGCGATATACAACGTCGCGTGCGTTTTACATTTAGTGCTCAAAAGATGGTTACGTAAAGAACACGCAAACTTCTCGTAAATGAGGTATTATGAAGCCACCATTATGCAATATTTAGGCTTATTCATAGAGCCTTTTTTGGGGGTGGGTGGGGGAATATATAAAATAATAAATATGTGCGTTTATTCAAGAGAAAAATTTAAGCTAATGAAAGCGTTTTTATCCTTTTTCTTTCATGACTGAAACTAACGTATTTCTATATATTTCTATATATAAAATTTGTATAGCTATTGTGTCTATTGTGTATAGCAATTTTTATCCGTAACAAAAACTGGTTTATATATATATATATATATATATATATACCCTGCGGAGAAATATACTGTATAGAAATCTTTTCAATGTATAACAAATACTGTAATTTCTATTATATGATATTTATTTAAGGCGTTTCAAAACGAAGCAGTTTTCATCATCAGCGATTTGAATAATAGACAGTTGAGGAAATAACCGAAAATGTTCGCTGAAATGCAACGAACACACGCATTTACAGATGAATTAATTAATTTAAATTAGTTTACGAAACAAAAGATAATCATAAATTGAATGTTTTTAATTAAAATAATTGAATTAATTAAAGCATTTAAAAGTTACGAGTAAATTAATGGAGAATACTTAAAATTTAGATTAATCACACCTAAATTTACTGATGTGGATGATTGTAAGGATTTTGAAAAACTCCACTAACATAAAACTCATAAGAAGCAATTTAAGATTAACTACAGTTAAAGATTTCGGCAGTTATTTGACTGAAAACACAACTGATTTATTTTATAATAATAAGCGATATATATTTATATACAGTGTGTGTGTGTGTGTGTGTGTGTGTATTTCTTTTTTTAGTACGTTCTCCACTAACCGGATTAATTGGTGCACACCCAGTCTGGTTAATAGAGAAATCCGGTTACCCGTGAAAGATCCCCCTAACCGGATAAAAGTCTTTCCAACCGGATATTTTCCGGTTACCTGTGCAATTTCCTGGGTTTTACTTAAAATAGCATACAAGAAAGTGATAAAATATGGGAAGGGATTACGGGGCGAGTTTCCTTTTCCTCACCTTTGTTAACAGGAAAGAGGGCGATAAATTCCGCTCTCGGCAACACGGACGAGAGCCGTCTGCTCTCCGCTTTTTCTGGATATGGAATTCTTCCCCTAACGACAATGAAGGTGTACTCCGCTCCCTTGGTTTAGGTCGAAAGTCGTGCGAACTACTACAAGGAAGCAACGAAGTCTCCCCACTCTCCTCCTTCCCTACGCTGAGATGCTAGCCAAGCGGTACGAGGTTTCTTTAGTTGGGGTTGACGACAGCGTTGGCGGAGCTATAGCCCCTTTGCTCGTTCTCTCCCTCTTGGGTCTCGGGGTGTACGACAATAAAAATGTCGCTTCGCCAACACACTCCTCCGGTTTTCCCACCACGCGGGTTTCTCGCTTCGCTCATCTCCTCTGTGTAAGTTGTCATTTCGAACATTCCTTTCTGGCATACGTTATTATGTCGATTACCCATTCACGCGGGTCCCTGGGACTGACCGGTGCTCGCCTTCGAAATCCGCATGACCGGGGCGTGCCCCAAATGTGGTTGCTTATGCCCAGCCCAATACCTCTCGGCGTTTTTAGTGGGGGGACCCTGCCGGAAAAGAGATGAACATCGGGTTGCCAAATGAGAAGCAAGCGCCGCGATCGGCCGCGCGAAACGGAGAATAATCGCGCCTCCATTCGCGAAGAGAGAATACCGTTCCCTCGGGCACACCCGGCACATTGCGACCGGGGCCCTGATTGGCCTCGCCGAATAGAGAATCAAACCCCGTTCCCGGAGCCTGGCACACTGCAATCGAAGCGTGCTCGCCGCCTCCCACTCGAACGAAAAAATCGAAAATTACGCTCGACACACATTTGTGCACGTTGTGGGTCAGCGTGAGGCTCTCACAAAATATTAAAATGCTAATTATGTAACGCTATTAACTATCCTTAAGGGTTTAAAAAATTAACATAAAAAGTATTAAATACTGTTAATTCCCTTTTCACTCATCTGTCACTCGCCCACGAAACAAACCTTGAATTTAAACCTTATGTGTACCCAGTGTCAGTCTATCCTCATCTCAGATTCCTGTGAGTACATGGTTCAGGTTATAAAACCATAGGACCTATACCCATCAAATCGACAAGACCATAACATCGACACTCTAAAAATCTAACAACCTAGCGCAACCTAACCTAATCTAATCCAATCTTACCCACAATATACTTGTCGATTGAATGTCAATTCGATCAGATGTCGTAATCCCGAAACCAGAGTTGCTATTTACAGATTTTATTTGATAATGCTTCCAAAAATAGTAAACAAGGTGGACCTTGTTTAGTAAGTAACCTCACTTTAGAGACTATTAATCGTTATTAGCCTGAAAGTTCTAGATCTTCTTATCAATTTGGATACAGTTTAAGAGTGGAATGTCATAATTTTATTTATATTTGGTCGGTATCCAAAACTTTAACTTCCCCAATTCTTTCAACATTCATCCATGTTCAGACTTTGTGACCAGGGTTGCCGTAAATTTTTATAACTTTCCAAATTGTTGAACGAAATTTCACTATCGTTTTCTTTCGTTTTAATAATTAATTTTTATTTAATTTCTGACCCTGAACTTGTGTAGAAAGTCTTTAAAACAATTTTCTAACAGCGCGAGTTGGATTTGATTCGTATGACCTTTCGCGTAGCTCACCAAGAGAAATTATCTTTTAGGCCAGTGGTTCTTAACCCCATGGGTCGCCAAGCCATTTTAATTGAGGCATTAAATTGTCATTTATCATTTATTTATGGGTCGTTGAGCATGTCCCACGACCAGAATTTGGGTCGCAGCCTAAAAAAGTTAAGAACCACTGTTTTAGGCATTTCAACTTGAAATAGTTCCTAACAGTTTTCAATTAACATAAAATAACTCCTGTGCAGTGATGTAGTCGAGACCACCAAGTCCGAGACTGAGACCGAGACCGAGACCTGATCCTGTGAGACCAAGATCGAGACCGAGATCAAAGGTTCGAGATCGAGATCTACCTTCCGAGATCGAGACCCTTAAAATTCGAGACCGAGACCGAGATCGAGATCGAGACCAAGCTTATGCCCTTTCAATTTGTTTTACACTATTATGGAAATTAGACTATGTTAAGTTATTCTATGCTTTATTGAATTTATCGATACTGTTTTCGTTATGCTGTATTTCTTGCATTATTTTTGTGTGAAGCATTTTATTTTTTCAAATGCATATTGGATGGGAGGATAATCGTTTTAGGATAATCGTTTTTATCACGCCACAGAGGTTGACACGCCGTTTGGCAACATTAAGTGGCTTTATAATATATACTTATATATATAATATATATAATTCTCTATTTAGTGTTTCCATTTTCAATAAAATTAATGTGACGGGGGCGGGGGGAGGAGGCAAATTTTTTTGTAGCTCGAACCTAAAAAAATCCAGACCCCCCCCCCCCCCCCCCCGCAAGACAAACGTGGCAACTCAAAACAGGGTGACTGGTCAGTGAATACCTAGAGTCCCTTACTTTTACAAACTTTCATAAACATTCTGAATTGTGTCTGTTCAACCAAGCCACCATCATGAGTATGCCAATAACATGTATTTTTCATTACGGTCTCGAGAGGTCTCGAAAGGTCTCGGCGAGAAAAAACGAGACCGCGTCTGTCGAGATCGAGACCGAGATCTAAATAGCGGAGACCGAGACCGAGATCGAGATCTGCAAATTGGGTCTCGAGATCGGTCTCGAGACCGAGACCGATCTCGAGACCAACATCACTGCTCCTGTGACCAAATTACGAATTTAGAAAAGCGAGAGTAAAATGTGAATTCTTAAAATGAAAACTTGTCCGATTGAGCTCAAATTTTATCATGAAAATTAATTTTCAATCAGCCGGTAAAAAGGTGAGTTTTGAAAGCATTTTAACCGTATATAAATTAGTTTAACTGTTTCACTTATTGTTTCATCTAATAAATAGGGAATTTGTTTAATTATTAACTTGAGACTATTTCGAAATATCTATGTTCTTCAAGCGTCAAGGCTGTCATCATCATAATCATTATTATTTTCATCATTTTAACCATCATCATCGTCATTAATATTTTTATTATTATTTTTATTATTATTATTATTATTATTATTATTTTTCTAGAATAATATTCAGTGTAAGAAAGCCAAACTGACATTTGTGACAACTGAGCATTATCAGGTTCAGAGTTGGAAACGGGTCAGCGGGTCACGGGTCTCCGGGTCACTTCGGTGTGAATTCAAGATGGGTCGAGGTGGGTCACGGGTTATGAGGTTGACCCCCCTGACCTGAGAGCGGGTCAAGGTGGGTCAATCCTGTGATTAGGTGGGGGCACAGATTTCCAGTCGAATTTTAAAAATTCATATGTTTTTGCGTTATAGCTTGTAGTTTATAGTTACATATCAGTTTGTCATAGCATACTGGTATAGCTTTGCACTAAAAGCTAAGATGTAGTTACGCAGTAAAGAGTACAGCATAAAAGCAGTAACTGGCAACACTGGCAGTGACTGGGAACATCAGACCAGCAGTGTTTACACCATTCAGTTAGCTTGTATTTGTGTATCACAATAAATATTTTGTATTCTAAACAGTTTACTTTCCGATATATTTTGAAAAAGTTTTGTTCAATGTAATGTTTAGGTCAGCAAGTTTGCGGGATTAGTGGGTCATGGGCCAGGTGCTGTACGGGTCACACGGGTCACGGGTCAAGCTTGATGACCCGTTTCCAACTCTGATCAGGTTATCTTGTGACTTGTAGATTCATCAATAAATTTTATCTCTTAAACTTTCAAAATGAAACCCCAGAACAACGACATGCTGCTTCACATTTCATGTTCATGCGCTGATTTCTAACAAATAATTAACAATAGTGTGGTAGGAACATGTTAAGAAAAGGCGTGAGTCGAACTGTCTATCGTGTATATAATTTTTAGATTCGGCAACATTGATTCGGCAACATTGATTCGGCAACACTGATTCGGCAACACTGACTCGGCAACACTGACTCGGCAACACTGACTCGGCAACACTGACTCGGCAACACTGACTTGGCAATACTGATTCGGCAACACTGATTTTAGTATGCTGGGTGCAATATTAAGTTGACTAGCTTGCGGTTTAGTACTGTTGAAATTGCAATCTGTGCAGTGTTAATTTTTTTTTGTCCTTACATGATGAACAGAAAATTAGACAGCAAACGACGCGTCTACGGCCAGAAACCTCGGGACTTCGATCACATGAAGATTTTGATAAGCCAAGAGTTCGAAACGTTGAATAATAACAAAGAACTGTGCCTCGATACATGTTGTTCAGTGGTTCAAAGTTGCAACGTGTGTATTCAGCATGATGGAAGACACTTTCAACAATTTCTGTAATAAATAATAAATATTATCCTTCACAATGTGATTTCATTATTGTCGGTGAAGCGACTTATGCCGTACCCTATATATATATATATATATATATATATATATATATATATATATATATGTCGAAAAGGACTTTTTTATTTGTATTGTACATTGGACGACCGATTCTACGTGCAGTTATTTTACGAGGTCTGGGAAAAAATTTAAACCATTAAAATATTCTAAATGGTAAAATTTCGAATCTGCACGGTTTGGCACTCATCCACCCTGAAGGATACTGCTGACAATGATAACTTTCATCTCGAGTTCTTACCCCCCAACACCACCTATCTGCTGCAGTCGCTCGACTAAAGAGTTATAGCTCAGTTCAAGAGATTGTACAAAATACACTAAGAGAGGATATGTGATAGTATAGTAAATATGTGCAAATTGAACGTCAGATCTGTCGTGAGATTCTAACGAAAACTGCATATATTGGCAATGTTATCGTTGGAAACTTTATGGGAAATTTACCGAGAGAAGCCTATCATTTCTGATGAAAAACACCGTAACGGTAAACTAATGTCAAAATTTCAATAAGAAATGAAAGTTTTCTCTCCGGCTACGTCATAGTCAATGTAACACCGAATCCTGTTGATTAAGTGACATTGGGTCTGGGTTGTAGTTGGATGGGAGACCGTCCTCCGCGTCCACATTGTGTAGCGACCCGTGGTTCGAATCTCACGTAAAGCTGTAGATCCCCCTCCGTCAAATGACCTTAGATGTTGCGAACAAGGTTCCCCCCCCCCCCCATCATTACATGAAAGTTTTCTAAGGATAGATTTTACATCACGTTATACCTTGAATGAAACATCCCTACGTGAATTTTATGTATAGTAATGAAATTACACGTAATAAAAATTAGCAAATTTTTGGAAATTAGTTATTGGATTAAAGCCATTTGAATTATTATTTCGAATGTGGAAATATCGCAAAAAATATCGGTGTTCTTAGCCTTCAGCTTCATGTGAGATTTGAACCACGTGTCGCTATGTAATCTGAACGAAGAGGACGGTCCCCCACTCCATTACCACGCAGACTCAGTGTCGCGGTGTTATATGTTGAGTGTTTTAGAAAGTTTATGCGTATATTTTCACACATTTCATACTGTTATCGTATTCTGAAACTAACTCTTAATTTTTTGTTTCCACAGGTAAGCTAAGTTGTTGAAGATCCAGATTCAAAATGATATCCAGTATGTATCTTAAGGTCAGTGATTCAGAAATTATGAATGTCCCAACAATTCGATTCGTAAGACTTTTATCATGATTCATCTATTTGAATATCTGACCTAATATAACATGATTACATCTTCTATACAACTTGTAAGTGCCAAAATAGGGAACTAAAATAGAAATCAATTCAGCATAAAAAGATGACAATACGATTCCGTATGAAAATGAAGTATACAAATAAGAAATAGAAGCATAGATTTTAAATAAATCTCTTACGAAAAGCTGAATCCGGCTTTATTTAACAATAGACCAATAATAACGGATGAAGGAGATGGTCATTCGAGCAGATGGTCAGAAAAAATACACATATGCGCATTTTTATGGGAAAAATCTGAAAAAAAAAGGTTGATTGTGTGTGTGTGTGTGTGTGTGTGTGTGTGTGTGTGTGTGTGTGTGTGTGTTTTCTAATTTAAAGTGAACAAGAAAATCCTTGAAAGCATACAAAAGATGTCACATATAAATTAAATTTTTGGTGAAAGACGAAAGGGGAGAATTGCAGCTAATAACGGCTTGACAACGAGCTGTGATAAATCATGATTTTGAAAGAAGGAAACATGGTTGGTATGGCCCGCTTTTGCGTGAAGTTTATTAATTAACACGGCTAGATCCTTTTATATTTGTTCATTTTCCTTATGAACGACTTCCACGCGTGTTTGGTTTGGGCTTCGTTATATTATTTAATTGAAGTAGATTAATTTTAATCTCCCAGAATTAATGTACGTTTTGTATCTTATTGTTATCATTTATCAGTTGTCCTCAGTTTTATACTAAATTAAACCAAGTAACTCTCTTTTAACCTGGATTTAGTTTTTTTTATTTAACTACGTAAAAACAGAAGAAGGATCACCTGAAGATCAGAGCCCCCAGCCTTCTTTAGTTAACCTTATAAGGCCAACTAACGAAAATATCACGACCTAACCTAACCACTCGTTAGGTCAACTGTACGCCCTTGACGATTGGTTAGGTTAGGTCGTGATATTTTCGTTAGTTAGCCTTATAAAGCTAACTAAAGAAGGCTGGGGACCCTGATCTTCAGGTGATCCCCGAAAAGTTTGCATATCAGAAAACATCTTTGTTTCGTCATATTTTTCCTTTGTGGTCATATAAAGCAGTGAATTAGCTGGATGTTCTTTTCAATTATTCTGTCAATAAAACTATAGAAAAGAACGCAGCAATGAAAATCTTAAGCTTCACATCCGAACTCATTGTATCCAGATTTGTGAAGCTAAGATTTTCATGGCTGCGTTCTTTTCTATAGTTTTATTGACCGAAAACTATTGACTCCCCAGTAATTGGGAGACCGCAGCTTCCCCGAATTACTGAAACCGAAGGCCTCACCACAACAGGACTGTGCTAAATGGGCACGTGAGGCCCACTTTAGCTAGTACATTCGAATCAAACATGGCCAAAATTTTGAAGAAAGGTTAGTGTGCATGTTACGTTAGGCCTACATTAATTCGAAGTCATTTAATATTAATTAAAAATTATAAAAAAAATGGTACAAAACTAAAAACTTAATTTTCTCAGTTTATTTAACATCCAAAAACTGTTAAAAATTGTTCCTTAATTTTCAACAATTTATTGAACTTCAATTACTCACTACTTGTAATAGTTCAAGTGAACACCTAAAGTACATTGCATTTTCATTATTTTGTGAATATACATATATAAGTATACAGTTTATCGATGAACTATATAAATAAACAAATGTCGGAAGTACAGGGTGATCAAAAAGTCGATGTGCACCTACAGTATATTACTCTGAGAGACAAAAGTGCATACACACAAGAAGTTAGATATTTTAATAAAAAATTATACGATATCGTGCAATTTGTGTTACTGTAATATTGCACGATATCGTATAATTTTTTATTAAAATATCTAACTTCTTGTATGTATGCACTTTTGTCTCTCAGAGTAATATAGGTGCACATCGACAGTTTGATAACCCTGTACAATAGAGTACTTTAGGTGTCGAGAGTACAATTAGACAAAAGTAATATGTGTATATTATTCAAAGTACAGATTATTGACAAAAATAAATAGACACTTTCGGTTTTTCTATAGTTTTTATTTGATAATAACGGTCAATAAATAGTAATGGATTTATTGAATGAATATATTTAGACGCTTGTTGCTTTCCCCTTTGCATTATGTAAAGCTGACACGTTCTGACATTTCAATGATGAACTTTGCTATTTGTCCTTGAAGACAATCATCGTGCTGTCTATTTACTTTTGTCAACTTTCTGTAGTCCTGAAGTACCAAGCTTAGGATGAACAAATTCTTAGTTTTACTTGTATAGATATCAATCATCCGCGTTATTCAATTGCCAAGTAAGACGACGATGGTTATTGAGTTGTTTGAGGTTTTGCCATTTTCGTCTCCGTCCTTGCGTTTTTCCCTTGTTTGAAGAAGTGGTGGTCATTATCGTAGAGTAGTTACTGTATGGTACTCTTCGCTGTTTTATCGTTTAAGATTTTCGTTTTATCGTTACCCAGTACAGTCAACGTTCTCTTTGTTGTCTTCGATGATGATGATTATGATGATGCATCATCATCATCATCATCATCATCATTGCCCTCGTCGCTGGTTTTTTTTTTGTTTTCGTTGTCATCACTGTAATTGTAGTCGTCGTGGGCGACTTTTTCCATAACTATTTTCCTTCAGTTGTGAACCATTTTAACTCGCCTTAACGACCATAAGATGTAAATTTTATTTGGGAATTCTTCCCGCCTTTGGTTATGAACATCTTTTGTCTGTTTAGGACACAACGATTTTATATCCCACGTATATTAGGACACTTTCTTTTGTTTTTTGTATTTCAGTAACCTAACCACTCGTTAGGTCAACTGTACGCCCTTGACGATTGGTTAGGTTAGGTCGTGATATTTTCGTTAGTTAGCCTTATAAAGCTAACTAAAGAAGGCTGGGGACCCTGATCTTCAGGTGATCCCCGAAAAGTTTGCATATCAGAAAACATCTTTGTTTCGTCATATTTTTCCTTTGTGGTCCTATAAAGCAGTGAATTAGCTGGATGTTCTTTTCAATTATTCTGTCAATAAAACTATAGAAAAGAACGCAGCAATGAAAATCTTAAGCTTCACATCCGAACTCATTGTATCCAGATTTGTGAAGCTAAGATTTTCATGGCTGCGTTCTTTTCTATAGTTTTATTGACCGAAAACTATTGACTCCCCAGTAATTGGGAGACCGCAGCTTCCCCGAATTACTGAAACCGAAGGCCTCACCACAACAGGACTGTGCTAAATGGGCACGTGAGGCCCACTTTAGCTAGTACATTCGAATCAAACATGGCCAAAATTTTGAAGAAAGGTTAGTGTGCATGTTACGTTAGGCCTACATTAATTCGAAGTCATTTAATATTAATTAAAAATTATAAAAAAAATGGTACAAAACTAAAAACTTAATTTTCTCAGTTTATTTAACATCCAAAAACTGTTAAAAATTGTTCCTTAATTTCCAACAATTTATTGAACTTCAATTACTCACTACTTGTAATAGTTCAAGTGAACACCTAAAGTACATTGCATTTTCATTATTTTGTGAATATACATATATAAGTATACAGTTTATCGATGAACTATATATAAATAAACAAATGACGGAAGTACAGGGTGATCAAAAAGTCGATGTGCACCTACAGTATATTACTCTGAGAGACAAAAGTGCATACACACAAGAAGTTAGATATTTTAATAAAAAATTATACGATATCGTGCAATTTGTGTTACTGTAATATTGCACGATATCGTATAATTTTTTATTAAAATATCTAACTTCTTGTATGTATGCACTTTTGTCTCTCAGAGTAATATAGGTGCACATCGACAGTTTGATAACCCTGTACAATAGAGTACTTTAGGTGTCGAGAGTACAATTAGACAAAAGTAATGTGTATATTATTCAAAGTACAGATTATTGACAAAAATAAATAGACACTTTCGGTTTTTCTATAGTTTTTATTTGATAATAACGGTCAATAAATAGTAATGGATTTATTGAATGAATATATTTAGACGCTTGTTGCTTTCCCCTTTTTTGCATTATGTAAAGCTGACACGTTCTGACATTTCAATGATGAACTTTGCTATTTGTCCTTGAAGACAATCATCGTGCTGTCTATTTACTTTTGTCAACTTTCTGTGGTCCTGAAGTACCAAGCTTAGGATGAACAAATTCTTAGTTTTACTTGTATAGATATCAGTCATCCGCGTTATTCAATTGCCAAGTAAGACGACGATGGTTATTGAGTTGTTTGAGGTTTTGCCATTTTCGTCTCCGTCCTTGCGTTTTTACCTTGTTTGAAGAAGTGGTGGTCATTATCGTAGAGTAGTTATGGTACTCTTCGCTGTTTTATCGTTTAAGATTTTCGTTTTATCGTTACCCAGTACAGTCAACGTTCTCTTTGTTGTCTTCGATGATGATGATTATGATGATGCATCATCATCATCATCATCATCATCATTGCCCTCGTCGCTGGTTTTTTTTTTGTTTTCGTTGTCATCACTGTAATTGTAGTCGTCGTGGACGACTTTTTCCATAACTATTTTCCTTCAGTTGTGAACCATTTTAACTCGCCTTAACGACCATAAGATGTAAATTTTATTTGGGAATTCTTCCCGCCTTTGGTTATGAACATCTTTTGTCTGTTTAGGACACAACGATTTTATATCCCACGTATATTAGGACACTTTCTTTTGTTTTTTGTATTTCAGTAGAAAGCCTCCGAAAGCTAATTTATGCAACATAATTTACATTTTAATATACAGAGGCTCTGTAATGAATTACAATGAAAATAACTGTAAATTTTGTTTAATTAGAATGGAATTGATTTTGTATCTTAATTACAGTTGTCCATATATATATATATATATATATATTATATAATATATATGAGAATGACTCGAATGGTTCCATGAGTTTTTTGATACATGGTCCTGTGTATCATATCTGCACGGTCTGTGTGTATCATATATAATATATTATATATATATATATATATCTATATATATATATATATATATATATATATTAATACTGTAAACACAGATAATTAATGATTAAAGACGACGCTTGTGTAGAAGAGCGTCCGCACAAGATGAGAGAAGAACGAACAAAATTTTTCATTTGTTCGTTCTTTCTCCTCATCTTGTGCGGACACTCTTCTACACAACGTCGTTCTTTTATATATATATATATATATATTATATATATTAGACCTTACCATTCGCAGGGATTACGGTTTTGAATTTCGCCGTGAACGGCAAATTCGCGATGCATAAATTTAAAGTTTTATGGTAAAAAATAGGGTTAGGTACTGTACTTTAAGTCTAAAAATTTTTACCCTTTCTGCCATATTTTACCCTTTATTATGCTTTATATATACGAGTTTGTGCATTGTTCTTGTGGTGTTTACTTTAATGAAAAAGAATGGGTTATTAAAAACAAAAAAAGCTGCAATAAAAATAAAACAATACCCTTTTAATAAACTGTACATACTTATAATACTGTAGTGATGATAAACTTAATGCAAAGATGACGATAATGGCGATGTTGATGACGATAAAGATGAGTTAATGGTGATGAGATGATGATGATGTTGGATGGAGATGATTTTCTCTTAGATACCATGATAAAAAAGTTAGTAAGGGCACTTGAAATAGTAAATAAAGTCACGAGATGCACGAAACAACTTTGTAGGACGCTGGCAGGCGCAGTCTGACGCTACGTGAGAGATGAAATGGCGCCTTTATTCTTCCACGGAACTACTTTGTTCGCTGCGACTGGCAAATAGTCGAGCGCCTGGGCCGCGATCTGCAAGTTGTTGTTTCCACAATAAACTGACCGCGAATAAGCAAATCTGTGAACGAAACACCCGGAATGGCGTGGGTCTACTGTATATGTACATATATAGTGGCGTTCATAAGTATTCGTACAGGGAAATATTTCGGTTATATTCGTCTTTTCTGTTGTATCATGCATAGGTTAGTTTTGAAAAGTTTACCGTTTGTTTGAAAAAATTTAATAAAAAAATTAGTTTAACTCCAACATATAATGTATGATAAAATAGCAAACAATTTGAAGAAAATAAAAAAGTTAAAGTGAAAAAGTTTTCGTACATTTATTTACAACATTATTTAATAGTGTGTGTGTGTGTGTGTGTGTGTGTGTGTGTGTGTGTGTGTGTGTGTGTGTCCACCTTAGGAGTGAAGAATTTTAAATTTTTATCAGTAGTTGGCATTTTATTGATTAGAGACTGTTAGCAATTCTGAATTTTATAATTTTTTCTTAGATCTACAGCTTAACGTGGAATCCGAACCACTACCCAACACGGGTGATCAGAAATTACAAAGTCCTCGCCCTGACTCGATCTCACGACCTCTTGATCAGCAGCCCAGCTAGATATTATATATGTACAGTATGTATATATAAATCAGTGGGGTGCAGTCAGGGTAAGCGGGTCATGCGCCACCTACCCAGTTAAAATTCAAATTACAAAAAGTCATCATATTACTACAGTAATCGAAAACTAATATAAAGTTATGATGCTTGTATAATATACAGAGTATATATATATATATATATATATATATATATATATTTATTTGCAGCTACCACTTACCCTGTGGAGACACCCACCGCACGCCACTGATATATATATATATTATATATTATACAGTGGAACCTCGGTGTTCGAACGAACCGGACCTCGAACAATCCGGAGTCCGAACAATTTTGTTCAGAAAAAATTGACCCGGTCTTTGAACGTTTTCTGGAGTCCGAACGCTTGGAGGAAGTTGTTGCCTGACTCTGTGGCAAGCAGAGACTTTGAGGCAGAGCCAGTGGTTCCGGAAATCATCTCCCTAGGTGGGTCTATGGGGTTAGAGGTGAACCAGGAGGATGTGGAGGAGTTGATAGATGACCACAGCAGGGAACTCAAGACAGAAGAACTTCAAGATCTTCTCAAGGAGCAGGAAGAAGAACTGGCAGAGGAATTTTCTTCACCGGATGATGAGGAGGAGGTTCGCACTGTCAAAATTTCCGCTGATGAACTTAAAGAGTTGTTTTTTTATTGGTCCACAACGCAGAGCATAGTGGAGAAATGGCACCCTGACATTGCTCTGGTGAGCCACAACATCAATTCCTTCAGTGATAATGTGGTTGAACACTTTAGGAAGATTATGAGGGGTAGGCAGACACAGACGACACTGGACAGATTCCTTTTAAAACAGAAAAAATGATTACAGTATATTGTGGGCTGTTTTTTGGGGGTAACTTTTCGTGGCCCAGAACGAATTAATTACATTTACATGTATTTTAATGGGAAATACTGTTTCGGACATCGAACTTTTCGCAGTTCGAACACCACCTAGGAACCAATTAAGTTCAAACACCGAGGTTCCACTGTATATATATATATATATATACGGGGCTCCAATAAACCTTAGCCCCCCCACCCCACCATGGCCTAAACCATTAGAAGTACAGTAAAACTAAACATACTTTACAAAAGAAAATTTAATCCTGCATTTAATGAGAAACAATTAAAACTTGGTGTTTCAGCCATTGGCTTCCAAGACAGCCTGAATTCGCTTTGGGTAGTTTGCCAAAAGTGACGTGAATAGATCTTGATCGTTACGCAAATTTGCTAAAACAGTTTCAATGTGTTGCGTCATTGTATCCTTCGAAAATCGATTTGCTGCAGGTTCTTGAAACAAGAGACATTCAACCTTGTCCTTTATAACTGATCCAATGTGTTCACAGACGTTCAGGTCAGGAGAATTTCCTGGCCATTCTTCATTTCCAAAGAAATCGATCTCATGGTTCCGCAACAACTGTTGAGTGGCTAATGCCTTAAAGCAGGGGGCCTTATCGTGCAGAAGTGTGACCTGATCGACATCCATAACATTGTTTGGGTTTCTTAGAAAAGGAATGACATGCTGGGATAGAATAATATCACGAAAATACTGTCCATCCCAACTCTTCTTTGCAGTGAACAAAACAAACACACCAACACAGTCTGGACTTTTTAATAATTCGCGATAATGTTCATTGTCATCGATTTCATCTGGTGTTGTGGCCCACATTCGATCATTTTGGTAGTTAGGCCGAAGTGTTAAGGAAACAAAAAATTCATCGGAGACAGCTAAATGCATGAAATCATCCACATCCCAATCTTCAAGATAATGGGCAAACCACATTCTGTCATCGATGTTAAGTTGAGTTTTTCTTGGCTTTGGAAGTTCATGCCAAGGCTTTAAACCTTGCCTATGACGGTACAGTCGAATGATCTCACCACTAACGATCTTGCCCTCAACACTTCGATCTCTCTAGAAAGTTTAGCTGTACAGCTGTTTTTCCGCTTACGCGTACCGCTTTCAATGATGTCCTTTGTTTCCTGAGAGAGTGGCAAATTTGGGCGCCCAGATTTGGTTGTATCCATTTCACATTCATCCACAGTTTTATTCCAATTTCTTTTGACGAAGTCCTCACTTCTTCGCAACTTTTTGGCAACCCATGAACGTGTTATAAAGGTGGCTCCAGCATCACGAGCTTCCCGAAATGTTATTGCTCGTATGCGATCTATCACACGTTGCCTCTCCGAATCAGCAATTAATTGAGAAGCCATTATATTATCACTTTATCAGCTAGCGTAATTTTAATACCTGCAATAAATAAAGAATTTTACATATTTTTATAATCACTAAAAACTATTTCGATATAAGTAAACATGTAAGCTGCAAATGGGGGTGCTAAGGTTTATTGGAAGCAAAAATTAGGGGATCGACCAATATAAAGGTAACATTTTCGTGGGGTTGAAATCCGTGCACGATGGGGAGGACTAGGAGCTACTGTTAGCTTCAGACATGAAAAATATTTACCATTTAGTACCAGTTAACAATGAAAACAAAATATGTACCAATTATTAAAATTACAGAATGGTAGCACAGGATGATATAAAACATAAAAAGAATACATTTTTAAAAGTTTATTTAAAAGTTTATTTATATGCCATAAAATATGGTGCTTTATTACCCTAATTTGTTGTTCCACTACCCTCAACAATTGGAGTCGACCTATACACGAGGCATATGATAAATTAGTGATTTTTTGGCCAAAAATCAAGGGTCGACCTATACATGAGATCGACCTATACTCGGGTATATACGGTATATATATATATGATACACGCAGACCGTGCATGAAACAAGGAACTCTTCTGGGAAAATTAAATCGACTACTGTCCGAATAAGTTATGGTAAATGACAAACACTATAGTTTTTCTTTTTCATGATGTTAACCCGACGTGGACAAAGGGTCACTCGCAAAGAGGTCCCAAAAATATTGCTTCCCTCAACAGCTATCTGCAAAGCAGATAGGATCCAGCATTGGGACAGGATCTAGCGGTACAGCTACACCTAGCCTACTATATTCAGAACTCAATATAAGCAAAAGACTAGTTGCATTCGCGTCGATGAATACATCAAAGAAAAAGGGGTAACTATTGTATTTTTAGCCAAAAACCAAAACTTAAACCTCAGCTGGCCTCTTTGCGAGTGATCCGTTGCCCACGTCGGGCTCACATTATGAAAAAAAAAAACTATAGTGTTTGTCATTTACCATTACTTATTCGGACTATAGTGGATTTAATTATCCCAGAAGAGTTCCTTGTTCCATGCACGGTCTGTGTGTATCATGAAAGAACCTCAAGGGACCACTCTGAGTTTAATCCCATACGTGTATATATATATATATATATATTATATATTATATATATATATATATATATATATATCAGGTCATCCCATAAGTAATGTCGTTTTTTACGATAGATTGTTTAAACTAGTCCTACTCGGTTTAAGCATACTAGATTAAAAAGTTTGTTGAATTTTTTTTGTCCTTCAAATTCCGATCTAAAAAACGACATTACTTATGGGGTGACCTGATATATACAGGGCGTCCCAAAAAAATGTATACACACTTTAACAGCTGATAGCTCAATTGATGTTTCTTTCTTTCCAAGTTAAACCCATTAGAATTAATAATGGCAGTCAGACTAAGCTTTGAACAAAGGAAATTCATTCTAAAATGCTACTGGAAGTGTGAAAACGCAGTTGAAGTGCAAAGACAGTTTAGGAGGGAGTTTCAAACAGATCCACCAACGCGACTTACCATCACTCGAATTAGAGATAAGTTTGAAGCCGATGGAACTGTTCAGAATGTCCACAAGAAGCGTTCCGGAAGACCACGGACATCGACAAGCCCCACAAAGCAAGAAAGAGTACTGGAAACGTATCACCAAAGTCCAAGAAAATCTGTGAGGCAAGCGAGTCGTGAGGTAGGAATTTCAGAATCGTCTGTCCAACGCATTTTGAAGCGCTGTCAATGGAAAAGTTACATTCCAAGATTAGTCCATGCTATTAATGAAGATGATCCGGACCGAAGAGTGGAGTATTGCGAGTGGTACTTGGCACGATGTGGATGTGGATTGGACGAAGGGGTTTCGTAGAATACCCTCCGCGTTCACCAGACCTCACACCACTAGACTTATTTTTATGGGGATACTTAAAAGACAAAGTCTACGCTATAAAACCTGCAACAGTCGCTGAATTGAGAGCAGCCATTGAACGAGAATGCACACAAATACCAAACGAAATGTTTCGTGATGTTTGCGATTCCATTGCTTCGCGTTATCAGCAGTGCCTGGACCAGAACGGACGTCAGTTTGAAAACAGGCGTTGACAAAACAATTAAATAATGTCTGTAGATTCTATTACATTTTGAAAATGAAATGTATTTTAATAAACACTGCCTTTATAAGTATTTAAAGTGTGTATACATTTTTTTGGGACGCCCTGTATAATATATTATATATATATATATATATATATATATATATATATATATGAAAAGAAGGATCAACACAACGGCAAACATTTTCATTTATTTGTACATCAGACGTTTCGACAAATCTTTTGTCATCATCAGTGAGTTAAGTCTTAAAACCTTAAAACAAAATTGAAAAGTGAAAGTTACATCAATACAATATTAAACCATTAAAATTAAAACCTTAAAGCAAAATGAAAATTGCATCAATACAAAATTAAAACATTTAAATTTCATCACTATAAAAACTAAAATTAAATTAAATTTCATCACTATAAAAACTAAAATTAAATTACCTCAATAGGTAAATACACAATGTTTACATCCACCTCCATACTTGGCAAAGTCTAAGGGAACACTGGTGGTCAGAGGATTAGAAAGGGTATATCTGTGAAAACGGTTGGTTGTCAAAAGAGTCGTAATTTGTAGGATGAGCTATTATTATTAAGGGAGGGTTTGTTTCTATAGATGTACAAAGATTCTAAAATTCGGAGTTCTGTAAGGTTATTGGATCTAGTTAAAATTTCAAACTGAGTTTTGTGAAGGGGATGGTCGTTTTCATTACTGTGGTTTCTAATTGCGGATTGTGGAGGGCTACTGAGGGGACGGTTGGTACGGACTGACAAGCCCAAATGTTGAGAAAGGCGCACCTCCAGTTGGAGTTGAGTGCTGCCAATATACGCAGCCTTACAGCTGTCGCACGTGTATTTGTAAACAACATTGGGGCATACAGTTTTGGGGAATTCATCTTTGAACTTTAAAAAATTTGATAATTTAAGTGGGTTGACGAAGGCGAATCTAAAATTTATTTGGGGATAACTAGACTTGAGTAGTTTGGACAATTCACCTCGAATACGCAATGATAAATAACCATAAAAAGGTAATTTAATATATCTGGTTTCTTTTTGTACTGTAGTTACGGGGAGTTTAGTATCAAAAGTGTTATTTAAAATTTCTTTAATTGGTTATCGAATAGATGAGAAGGGTAGTAATTGTTAATAAAGTACTGTTTTAAAAATTTAAATTCTTCGTTTAACGAAAAGTAATCCGAACAAATACGGTAACTTCTTGTTAATAATGTTACTATAGCACTAATCTTATATTTATAAAACATACAACTTAAATAATTGGTTCCCAAGCCAGTAAAAGTTTGTTTCCGAAATAGTGAAGTATGGAACTTATTATGGGCCGTTTAACTAAAACATCCAGGAAAGGTAAACTATTATTTGTTTCGTTTTCACACGTGTACTTAATATTACTATGTTGTTTATTAAGATAATCAAGAAAAAGTTTTACGTGTGAAGGATGGTTAAATATTAAGAAAGTGTCATCCACGTATCTTCTGTAATATATGGGTTTAAAACTACTAGGACAATTTTTCAACCAAATTTCTTCGTAATGGCAAAGAAATGCATTTGCTAGTGTTGGGCTTAACGGGGAACCCATAGCTACCCCATCAATTTGGCTGTAAAGGTTGCTATTAAATAAGAAAAGATTATCAAAACACACTATTTCGAGAAGGTTTTTAAATTGAGTCTGAGTGAGGCCATTAATAAGAGTATTATCAGTAGTGAATAACTTATTTAGTATGATATTTAATGTTTCTTTTAACGGGACATTAGTAAACAATGATGAGACATCAAAACTGGCCATAGTAAGAGAATCGGCATGATTGATCTCTTTTATCTCTTTAGCAAAATCAAACGAGTTGTTAATAGAATAATCATTAAAGGTGAGTTTTGAAAGCAAGGGAACGAAGAATTTGGCTAAGTTATAATTGAATGTACCACATGCCGAAAGAATAGGTCTTAGTGGGAAATTTGGCTTGTGGACTTTAGGTAAACCATATAGAATTCCTGGATTAGAACCAGAAGCAAATAAAAAATTGTATGTATTGTCAGCAATAATATTACTATTTTTTAATTTACGCAAACACCTATTAAGTTTATCTTCGAGTTTTAGTAATTTAGACAGAACATTCTCTTTTACCCTTTTAAATTTAGACGTATCCGACAAAATTGTCTCCATTCTATTTATGTAAACTGTTGAATCAATCAGCACTACTCCTTTACCCTTATCCGGTTTTGTAATGATGACAGAGTTATCCTTTTTCAAATTATTAAGAATTTTAAAATCTTGCTTATTAAAGAGGGGAGAAAACACCTTATGGGGTTTAAAATTATAAAAATTCTTAAAAGAGATGCTCTCCACTTGTTTTACCAAGTTATGAAACGAGAAATTTGGTCGGATCTCACAATTCTTAATATTCATGAGAAGATTTTCAAAGCCAGAGAAAAATTTATAAAAATTTAGTTTATAATGAGGTAGATCAAAATTTAAGCCTAACGACAATATTTCTTTCTCTCTAATACTTAAAACTTTATTAGAGAAATTACAAATAAAATTATCTGGATTATTAAAAAACGACTGAGTGATTCCCAATTTTTCCAATTTGGCAGCATGTATCCTTTTATGTCTGTTGACAGTTTTATCACAGCAAGTTTGAAATTTAGTAACTAAACAATGATAATCAATATAAGACACCCTAGATTTTAGACCAAACAGAGAATTTTTATATTTCAGCTTGAGAAAACTCACTGTTTTAGTCGAACTCCTCAGTAGCCCTCCACAATCCGCAATTAGAAACCACAGTAATGAAAACGACCATCCCCTTCACAAAACTCAGTTTGAAATTTTAACTAGATCCAATAACCTTACAGAACTCCGAATTTTAGAATCTTTGTACATCTATAGAAACAAACCCTCCCTTAATAATAATAGCTCATCCTACAAATTACGACTCTTTTGACAACCAACCGTGTTTCACAGATATCCCTTTCTAATCCTCTGACCACCTAGTGTTCCCTTAGACTTTGCCAAGTATGGAGGTGGATGTAAACATTGTGTATTTACCTATTGAGGTAATTTAATTTTAGTTTTTATAGTGATGAAATTTAATTTAATTTTAGTTTTTATAGTGATGAAATTTAAATGTTTTAATTTTGTATTGATGCAATTTTCATTTTGCTTTAAGGTTTTAATTTTAATGGTCTTAATATTGTATTGATGTAACTTTCACTTTTCAATTTTGTTTTAAGGTTTTAAGACTTAACTCACTGATGATGACAAAAGATTTGTCGAAACGTCTGATGTACAAATAAATGAAAATGTTTGCCGTTGTGTTGATCCTTCTTTTCATCTGTAAGCTCCGGTTCCCTAAGGAGAAGTCAATAGCTTTGATATTAACCCAGAGATATGGCCGATCGACATTGAACTATTACAGACAATGTGAAAGAGTCTATTTGAAACTGAACAAGGCTATCTGTGATGAGAGTTTCTTGTCTAAGTGCAAAAGTTATAATATTGTGCCTAATTTCCTTAGATTTAAACTTTATAATAAACGCCTCCATAACTCCAAACTATATAAATCATGGCTACATAAATTATTAAATTTGGAGCTTCAATCGAAAACTAAAACAGTGAGTTTTCTCAAGCTGAAATATAAAATTCTCTGTTTGGTCTAAAATCTAGGGTGTCTTATATTGATTATCATTGTTTAGTTACTAAATTTCAAACTTGCTGTGATAAAACTGTCAACAGACATAAAAGGATACATGCTGCCAAATTGGAAAAATTGGGAATCACTCAGTCGTTTTTTAATAATCCAGATAATTTTATTTGTAATTTCTCTAATAAAGTTTTAAGTATTAGAGAGAAAGAAATATTGTCGTTAGGCTTAAATTTTGATCTACCTCATTATAAACTAAATTTTTATAAATTTTTCTCTGGTTTGAAAATCTTCTCATGAATATTAAGAATTGTGAGATCCGACCAAATTTCTCGTTTCATAACTTGGTAAAACAAGTGGAGAGCATCTCTTTTAAGAATTTTTATAATTTTAAACCCCATAAGGTGTTTTCTCCCCTCTTTAATAAGCAAGATTTTAAAATTCTTAATAATTTGAAAAAGGATAACTCTGTCATCATTACAAAACCGGATAAGGGTAAAGGAGTAGTGCTGATTGATTCAACAGTTTACATAAATAGAATGGAGACAATTTTGTCGGATACGTCTAAATTTAAAAGGGTAAAAGAGAATGTTCTGTCTAAATTACTAAAACTCGAAGATAAACTTAATAGGTGTTTGCGTAAATTAAAAAATAGTAATATTATTGCTGACAATACATACAATTTTTTATTTGCTTCTGGTTCTAATCCAGGAATTCTATATGGTTTACCTAAAGTCCACAAGCCAAATTTCCCACTAAGACCTATTCTTTCGGCATGTGGTACATTCAATTATAACTTAGCCAAATTCTTCGTTCCCTTGCTTTCAAAACTCACCTTTAATGATTATTCTATTAACAACTCGTTTGATTTTGCTAAAGAGATAAAAGAGATCAATCATGCCGATTCTCTTACTATGGCCAGTTTTGATGTCTCATCATTGTTTACTAATGTCCCGTTAAAAGAAACATTAAATATCATACTAAATAAGTTATTCACTACTGATAATACTCTTATTAATGGCCTCACTCAGACTCAATTTAAAAACCTTCTCGAAATAGTGTGTTTTGATAATCTTTTCTTATTTAATAGCAACCTTTACAGCCAAATTGATGGGTAGCTATGGGTTCCCGTTAAGCCCAACACTAGCAAATGCATTTCTTTGCCATTACGAAGAAATTTGGTTGAAAAATTGTCCTAGTAGTTTTAAACCCATATATTACAGAAGATACGTGGATGACACTTTCTTAATATTTAACCATCCTTCACACGTAAAACTTTTTCTTGATTATCTTAATAAACAACATAGTAATATTAAGTACACGTGTGAAAACGAAACAAATAATAGTTTACCTTTCCTGGATGTTTTAGTTAAACGGGCCCATAATAAGTTCCATACTTCACTATTTCGGAAACAAACTTTTACTGGCTTGGGAACCAATTATTTAAGTTGTATGTTTTATAAATATAAGATTAGTGCTATAGTAACATTATTAACAAGAAGTTACCGTATTTGTTCGGATTACTTTCGTTAAACGAAGAATTTAAATTTTAAAACAGTACTTTATTAACAATTACTACCCTTCTCATCTATTCGATAACCAATTAAAGAAATTTTTAATAACACTTTTGATACTAAACTCCCCGTAACTACAGTACAAAAAGAAACCAGATATATTAAATTACCTTTTTATGGTTATTTATCATTGCGTATTCGAGGTGAATTGTCCAAACTACTCAAGTCTAGTTATCCCCAAATAAATTTTAGATTCGCCTTCGTCAACCCACTTAAATTATCAAATTTTTTAAAGTTCAAAGATGAATTCCCCAAAACTGTATGCCCCAATGTTGTTTACAAATACACGTGCGACAGGTGTAAGGCTGCGTATATTGGCAGCACTCAACTCCAACTGGAGTTGCGCCTTTCTCAACATTTGGGCTTGTCAGTCCGTACCAACCGTCCCCTCAGTAGCCCTCCACAATCCGCAATTAGAAACCACAGTGATGAAAACGACCATCCCCTTCACAAAACTCAGTTTGAAATTTTAACTAGATCCAATAACCTTACAGAACTCCGAATTTTAGAATCTTTGTACATCTATAGAAACAAACCCTCCCTTAATAATAATAGCTCATCCTACAAATTACGACTCTTTTGACAACCAACCGTGTTTCACAGATATACCCTTCCTAATCCTCTGACCACCTAGTGTTCACTTAGACTTTGCCAAGTATGGAGGTGGATGTAAACATTGTGTATTTACCTATTGAGGTAATTTAATTTTAGTTTTTATAGTGATGAAATTTAATTTAATTTTAGTTTTTATAGTGATGAAATTTAAATGTTTTTAATTTTGTATTGATGCAATTTTCATTTTGCTTTAAGGTTTTAATTTTAATGGTCTTAATATTGTATTGATGTAACTTTCACTTTTCAATTTTGTTTTAAGGTTTTAAGACTTAACTCACTGATGATGACAAAAGATTTGTCGAAACGTCTGATGTACAAATAAATGAAAATGTTTGCCGTTGTGTTGATCCTTCTTTTCATCTGTAAGCTCCGGTTCCCTAAGGAGAAGTCAATAGCTTTGATATATATATAATATATATATATATACAGGGTGTCCGAGAATTATCTGTACAATTTTTGGCTGTCATTAAAAGTCAACCATGAAGTGTAGAAATTCCAGTGTTGTCCCATTTTACAGAGAATCTCATTAAGTTTTTTCTGATACCAAGTTTTGACAAGTTTTTCAGAAATTCCAGTGTGTCCGAACATTATCTGTACAATTTCATGTTTTAATAAATTCTTGATACACACGTAAAATTCTTAAACAAGATTATTTAGAATCTGTATTTTCAAAAGTTTCTTTTATTAAAGTAACGTTGTTACAAACATTCGATATGTGCACCATTAGTGATTCGCAAAACATCCAATCGATACTCCAAATGTTGCCATGTACGCTGCAGCATATCCACATCAATTCGCTCGATAGCAGCTGTGATTCTTGCTTTTAAATCATCAATGTCTGTCACCCGCGTACATTTCTAAAAAACTTGTCAAAACGTAGTATCAGAAAAAACTTAATGAGATTCTCTGTAAAATGGGATAACAATGGAATTTCTACACTTCATGGTTGACTTTCAATAACAGCCAAAAATTGTACAGATAATTCTCGGACACCCTGTATATATATTGACGATTAGTTAGGTTAAGTCGTAATATTTTCGTTAGTTTTAACATTTTATTCGAAGGATTCATTTAAAAAATGTATCCTAAAGATCCTAGTGTAGTTTACGTTCCCCAACTTTGACCTAGTGTAGTTTGACTTGGATTTTTTTTATTTCAATATTCCTAATTCTAATTATGTTGTTCCCATTTTTTTTATTTCAATATCCTTTTTAAACATTAAGTTATTGTTTGCAATATTTCAATATTCAATCTTATTTCAATGTTTTTATTTTATTTATGTTTGTTCTAATTTTTTATTGCAATATCTTTCGTAATCATAAAAATATATATTTTTTAATTTTATATGTTAAAATCCTTTAATTTGGATTGGAGTCTAACTGGGGTGCTGTTTCTTGAATTGGAGTCTAACTGGGGTGCTGTTTCTTGAATTGGAGTCTAACTGGGGTGCTGTTTCTTGAATTGGAGTCTAACTGGGGTGCTGTTTCTTGAATTGGAGTCTAACTGGGGTGCTGTTTCTTGAATTGGAGTCTAACTGAGGTGCTTTTTCTTGGATTGGGGTCTAACTGGGGTGCTGTTTCTTGAATTGGGGTCTAACTGGGGTGCTGTTTCTTGAATTGGGGTCTAACTGGGGTGATTTTTCTTGGATTGGGGTCTAACTGGGGTGCTTTTTCTTGGAATGGGGACTTTGGGATGCTTATTCTTGGATTGCTCCGAACTACGCTGACTGGCAACCCATTCCACAAATTAACTACACGATTGAAGAAAAAATGTTTTGCTTTATTAGAATTAAAATGTTCACCCACTAATTTAAGACCATTACCGCGAGTTCTATCTGCATTCCTGAAGGCGAAATATTTTTTCAGTATCGACATTATCAGAACCTTTAACCATTTTAAATACTTAATTAAATCTCCTCGAATGTGCCTTTCTACGAGTAAAAATAAACTTAACGCTTCTAAACGAGCAGCGTATGATTTGTTTCTTAGTCAAGGAATCATCTCGGTAGCACGTCGCTGCACTCTCTCCATTCCGTCTATATCCTGTCGTAAATATGGGGGCCAGAACTGAAGGCAGTATTCCATGTGGGGGCGTACTAAGGAATTATATAATGTTAACATTGTTTTCTCCGACTTAAATTCAAATGATCTACCAATAAATACCAAGATTCTATTTGCTTTTCTGACCGCTTCGATACTCGGTTTAAGAGTGTCGGCAACAATAATACCTAAATTTTTCTCTTCCGTAACGCTCGTTATTGTCTCGTCGCGCATAAAATACTTTTCTTTAACATTGTTTTTACCGATACGCAACGTTTTACATTTATCTTTAAGTTCATTTGTTAAATTTCTGCTCACTCGAGTAATTTATTAATATCTTCTTGAATCTGCAAACGTTCTGCCGCTCATTTTGTTCGTCCCTCTAGTTTGGTATCATCCGCAAAATTTGAAATTATACCGTTAGTTCCTATGTCGATGTCATTGATATAAATAAAAAGAACTGGTCCCAGAACTGATCCCTGAGTCACGCCGCTAGTTACACTTTTCCAGTTAGACGCTTTGCCATTAATGATTATTCTCTGTTTACGTCCACTAAGCCAATTTTCGATCCATTTGGGAACACTACCATCCATTCCATGAGAAGTTTAGCTAATAATCTCCAATGTGGCACTTTATCAAACGCTTTTTGAAAATCAAAATATATGATATCTACTGTTTTACTCTGGTCATATACTGTACAGTATATTTCCACTATCATTAAAGAAGTCGAGCGAATTAGTAAGACAAGAACGATTACGTCGAAAGCTGCGTTGAGAATCTTTGATTAATTTATTAATTTCCAAATGATTAACTATTTTGTCCCGAGCGATCGTCTCCATAAGCTTACCAACTACTGAAGTCAGACTTATCGTCTAATGGGACGGTACTTTTCTGGGAACGACTTGTCCCCTTTTTTAAATATTGATGTAATGTTTGCAAGTTTCTCCAGATTGTAACGATTTATTATTATTAAATATACATGTAAGAGGAGAGATTATTGTTAATTATACATATGAAAGGAGAGACTATTGTTAAATATACGTGTGAGAGGAGAGACTATTGTTAAATATACATGTAAGAGGAGAGACTATTGCACAATTCATTTGTTTAAGTACCCTAGGGTACTAATGGTAAAATCGTGAAGCTTTAAATGATGATCACCACTGAGCATGACTACGGGACGGAATTGTTGTTCAAATTTTCGTCATTAAAGACGGAAGAGAAGAATCTATCTAAAACTTCCGTCATTTGTAAGTCATCGTAAATTGGTTCGTTGTTTTCGCCTATGAGTGAACCAATAGTCTGCGAAGCTACTTTTTTTCATTCCTAACATAATTATAGAATTCCTTGAATTTATAAGAAATACTTTAAATTGGATTGGAATAATAATAATAATAATAATAATAATAATAATAATAATTCAGGTGAGTCATAAACTGGCACAGTGCTCAAGTCAATTAAATGCAGCCCATTGCTCTAACTCCTGTATCATTATTACCGGCATCATCCGGATTCGAATCTCCGACCCCCGACCTTAGTGTCTTCACTTCGCTTACAGATAAATGGTATTACCCAATGAGCTACGGACAGTGGTCTTAAATTCTAATTAATTACACTGGGCAACAAAAAAATATTTTTTTCGTGGCCCAAGAATGAAAATACCTTATTCTTATAGTATTTTCTGTGCTGAATCCAAATAAGTTTGTAAAATTTCTCTATCAGGTCTGGTTTTTGTGTGACATGCAATTTAATTTTTAAAAACCCATATAGTTACATACTTATTAAAATATGATCGAAAAGACATACCTGTAGTTTAAAAAGTAGCTTGTTTTGATTTTCTGCTGTGCTTTGCCTCAGGCATGTCTCTCTTAAGAGTCCAGCAATAGTCAGCCAGCATACTGGGGCTCCATTTGCCTTGGTAACGGTTTTCCATGGCAGAAATATCCTGATGAAAACGCTCACCATGTTCGTCGCTTACCGCACCCAGGTTTTCCGGAAAAAAGTCCAAGTGAGAGTCCAAGAAATGAACCTTTAATGACATATTGCACCCCATTGCTTGGTAAGACTTAAGAAGATCTCCTACTATTTCAGGATAGTTTTCGGCCTTGTGATTTCCCAAAAAATTTGTGCCGACACTTTTGAAACTCTGCCACGCAGCTTTCTCAACTTCATTCAACTCTCCTTCAAATCTCTCATCTCTTAACAATTCTCTGATCTGAGGGCCTACAAAAATGCCTTCTTTAATCTTGGCATCACTGATCCGGGGAAACTTATTTCTCAAGTATGTGAATCCTGTTTGCGCTTTATCCATCGCTTTAACAAAGTTTTTCATAAGTCCAAGCTTGATATGCAAAGGAGGAAGGTACACTTTCTCAGGGTCAACAAGTGAACTATTCACAACATTTTTCTTGCCTGGAACAAGTGAGGTGCGTTTTGGCCAATCCTTCTTAACGTAGTGGTTTTGCTTGTCCCTACTGTCCCACTCACATAAAAAACAACAGTACTTGGTGTGACCTAGCTGCAACCCTAGCAAAAGTGCAATGACCTTCAGATCTCCACAGATATTCCACTTATATTTCTGATACTGAAACTTTTCTAAAAGCAACTTCATGTTGTCGTATGACTCTTTCATGTTTGCAGCATGTGCAATAGGTACAGAAGGAAATTTATTTCCGTTGTGAAGAAGAACTGCTTTCAAGCTGACTTTTGAGGAGTCAATGAACAATCGCCACTCATCCACGTTATGTTCATGACCAAGAGCCCCCATGACTGAATTAACATCTTTACAAAACACAAGTCCATCTTCATGGGAGAACCATTCTTTGAATTCATCATGGCGGCTGCGGAAAAAACAAACTTTAGTGTCACGTTGCAGTAGATTCCAACCCTTTAATCTTGAACCTAAAAGTTCAGCCTGCTTCTTAGATAATTTCAAATCACGAACTAGGTCATTTAGATCTCCTTGTGACAGTAAATGTGGTTCATTGGAGGAACAGGTAGCCTGGAATGTTGGATCAGAAATGTCTTCATCTTTTTCCTCGTGATATGCTACAGCTACGTTTGATTCCTCATCACTTAAACTTACATGTTCAGGAGGATTTGGTACTGGAAGCTGAGCACTGTGGGGAACTGGTCTCATTGCAGACGGTAGATTAGGGTATTTCATAAGGCTCTTTGTTTTTGAAGTGATCCCCTTTGTATTTACCAGGCAGAAATAGCAGTCTGTTGTGTGATCTTTGGGTTCCCTCCAAATCATTGGAATAGCAAATGGCATGTGACGTGAACCGTTTAGCCATCCTGTAAGTAGTCTTACACATGTCACACAACAAATGTGAGGGGCCCAACTCTTGTCCTGATCGCCTACTTTACATCCGAAATAAAGTTCATAGCATTTTTTTACTAATGGTGTAAAGTTACGTTTCTGGGATTTTAAAGTTAGATCACCACATACATAACAAAAGGAATTAGGATGATTCAGACAGTTCCGCGGCATTACAAAACATCTATATGAATACAACACTGGTGTAAAATTAACAAGAAGCAACAGACACTAGCTGTTAACACTGTGACATTTACAAGCAGACTGACTTGGAGCTGCTCGACACACAGAAACTAGGCTCATGTCTGAACAGGTACAAACATGTTTCAACCTGCACAGTCTGCTGCTCCGACCAAATTTATCCTGCCAGCATTATCAGAACTTTCTCCCCAAAGGAATAAATTGTATTAATTTTACAGAAAAATTAATACAACATATATATTAATATTAATATATTTTATTATAGTTATATTAATTAATATAATATATTATTATATTTATTATTTTTATAAAGTTTTATATTATAATATTGTTATATACTTAATTATATATAATATGTTATTATTTTTTTATCCGGTGATCATGCTAAATGAGGAAAAAATGAACATAGCGTCACAAGTAAACTAAGCCTGATAGAAAAAATCTGATTTCATATTTAGATTCAGCATGAAAAAGTACACTTAGAACACCCATCAAAACCCTTGTGACAAAATTGTTGTTGACCAGTGTTATTAGGGCGCCCGGTAGCCCAGTGTTTACGGTGGCGGACTGAGCGGTGTGGAGCTGGTTCGCTCCCGGCCGCTCTTATCAGATGGAGTTAAGTTGGCCGCTTACTCTGTTTCTGCTTTGGATGAGATGACCCTTGGGGCACACTCACTCTAACGTCATGAAGAAAGGAGCCGCTTGGATGTTACCGTCTGGAACTCTAATTATTGCATTTTAGTTTAAGCTGGGGGATTGGTGGATGGGGGATTGATAGGTGGAGGATTGATAGGTGGAGGATTGATAGGTGGAGGATTGATAGGTGGATGAGTGGGTGGTAGGGTTGCCAACACCAACAAAATTAAGAAAAATTGAATAAAGAGTAACCTAACCTAACCTAAAAATAAAATTTCTCTCAGGCACCATATATATTTATATACTGCATATGATGCAAACCCACAGAGAAAAAGAAAAATTATTCCAAGGCCTTTCGTGTATTCAGCAGTACACTTCGTCAGAGAATGAAAGGAGAAGGCGAGATGATGAAAATATATACATATGTACAACGGAACAGAGAAATAAAAGATATTAGCACATGGTTAACAAGCGTTGATTAAAGGCAAAAGACATTTTAACAAGATATTGCCAATTTTATACATTCCCGCACTGTTATTGAAATTATTTTTAAAATGGATGAATGCACATTCTAGAATATTCCTTTCAATTATATCTGTGTTTTTAACGAGCGCTTTAGAACTATCCCACTTGATACTATGATTACATCTGTACATATGGTTAAACAATGCATTAAAATTATTTGATCAAGTAGGTCATCAACAGGGACTTTTGTGAATAACGAGCATACATGAAAACTTAGCAGTTTGAAATTAGGATCATTAGGAAATGACCTACTTGATTTTTTAAAAGATAAAATCTCTGAATATTCTTTCCCTGTTGAACACAACACTCTTATTGAGTTAATTAAACTTTGCGTCAAAGATTGTAAATTTCAGTTTGAAAATAAGTTTTATGTGGATTGACGATGGGAAATCCCCTCTCACCTGTATTAGCTAATTTATATATGGAATTTTTTTAAAGTAGAATTTTGCTTACTGTTAATTTTAACTCTGGTACCGGCATATAAATGATGTTTTAGGCCCTTGGCCTAACAATTTTGATGTTGACTTATTTCTTGGTAGGCTCAACAATTTAGTCCCATCTATTAAGTTCACTGTTGTTAAAGAAAATGATGGCTGCCTATCTTTTCTGGATCTAAAAATTCGGAGATGCTTGAGTCAATTAAAATTTGAAGTTTTTCGTAAGCCTACTGATAATAACTCTTATGTGCATTTTTATTCTGACCATCACCCCTAGATAAAATCTTCTACTTTCTCTGCTATGTTCCTCAGAGCACTGAGAGTTGTCAGTCCTGAATTTTTAGATTCCGAGTTATGCAGTATCATGAATATTGGTACTAAATTATGTTATCCTATTTCATTTCATTTCTGCCTTAGGAACTAAGAATAGGTATTATAATATTGTAACTGTAAATGAATTTGAGCGTAAAAATATCCTTAGCCTACCTTACCATGTAAATTTTCAATATCTTCCAACTTCACTTAAAGCAATTGGTATCAACGTAGTCTTTAAGTATAATAAATAATACTGTTAAATCTCGCCTAATAAAGAATAATCCGGATAATGCTGTTGTCTGCGTGCATTCGATCGGATGAACACAATGTAACTCAGTATGTATAGGTCAAACAGGAAAAACTTTAGATATCAGAGTAAAACAGCATAAATATGCGTGTAGAACAGCAAATAATTCTAATGCATTGTTTAACCATATGTACAGATGTAATCAGGCCCTCTCAGAGGTCCAGAGAGGCCTGGGCCACTTCCAGCTTTTGAGGCCCATAGCTAAACTCAATTATTACTTTCACTGCAAAACATTATATTCAAACCTGAAAGTTTCTAAATTTGAGGGCCCCTTAAGCTTGAGGCCCAGGCCAAATGGCCCTCCTACCCCCCCACCTGATAGGCCCTGGATGTAATCATAGTATCAAGTATGGTATCTACCCATCCATAAGAGGTGTATGCAACTACTTTTGCTTATATTCCACATTGAGAGAGACTGAGAGACTGAGACTGGCTATATACTCGTGTCTGTACAACGCGACCCTTTAAAGAGATAAGAGGTTTAGCAAAATATTAGCTTTTCCAGTACCTATATATTTTTAGTATGTAAAGACCACGATATTGGGAGGGATTAAAACACGTGATCACTCCTGTGCCGTAAGCCTAGCTTATCAAAATTTTATGAAGTGAACTCTGGGAAAACCATTAGGCGATATATAGCAATAAATCACTATTATAATATTTGTTAACAGAGATTAAAAACGATGTTTTTAAAGATTTATTATTGACTTACAACCATGTAATTATTATTTCATATCATGGTATGTATTAACTAAATAAATGACCTGGAAAGGCCTCGAGGTGACATCTGCTTCTCCTCCTCCGTTTAACCCTACCTCTTTCTTCTAAAGATTTTATATCGAATTCGAGGGACAGGGGTGTAGATAAGATACTGATGCTCTCAGGAGACCAACAAAATTATATGTTGAGTGAGTGAGTGAGAGATGTTTGAATATTCATTGTTGAACAATATGTGCAATCATGGTATGACGATGAATGGAATGCTTAGTACACACATAATTTGCGTGAAAAGAGTAAATGGTACTGATTTGCCCTGTATGATCCATTACAAAATGTTGATTAGTTTTGAGAGCTAATAGCGAGAAATGTTTACGGTCTGTGCGCAGGAGGCTAGCACAAAATTATTGAGATTGGTGTGCTGGATATTAAAAATTCTTGGTTGGGTATTCTCAGAGTAATATATATATATATATATATATATATATATCAGGAGAAAAATGATGCGTGAGAGCGCTGTTTCCCTGCATGCACAAACAAACACGGGGTTATGAACGACGAGTGAGACTTTGGGACGCGGGCGAACTGGTGGGTGCAGTTTTTACGACGTGGGCGCGTGAGCGTGCAACGGGGAGCGTGATGGGGGCGTTTCCGAGTTCCAAGTGTTGCTCTAGGGAACCCTGCGAGGCTATGCACCCCCCAGATGCTAGGCCATCTTTAAATATATCTTATAAACGTTTATGGTCTCTTAACCCGGCCTACCCTTAGGTTAACTTAACCTAATCTTCCCCTACCCAACTCATATACTTCTCACCAACGGCCGTGAGGACCTCATAACGTTATCCTCCCAAAATTTTACGTTAATGTAACTTATAAACGCACGTTAGGATCTCAAGGGGAAAAATTCTAAAATCGATCGATTTTTGTCAACATTTTTGCCACTAGACTAAGTTTTTTATTAAGATGAAAATAATTGAATTGGTAAAAGATTTATTCAGCACATATTTTTTTTTGTACACGCGAAGAATGTATCAACGTTCCCCATAGATCACTGAATTTAAGCGACTTTGGGTCTAGTGAGTATCTCTGTGGAGACTGTCCTCACTGAAAAGTGTGTGTGTGTGACTTGGTTGGAAGTAGGTGACTCCATGAGGGATCGGGACAAGAAAAATAATAATGTTCACCGCTGACCGACTCCCAAAGGGGTAAATAATAATAATTTATGATCTGTCAGAGAGAGAGAGTTACAAGGAGTTACAAAGAAAATAAGTACCTCAAAAGGCCTTGCGGCCCATACCGAGGTGGTACCAATGGCAACGGGTGCCAGGGAAAATTTTCTACACCCTCAAATAGTGTGCAAGATTTGGTCTAACCTTTTCTTGAAGTGATCCACAGAGACTTACTGACTTACTGACTTGCTTACTTTTTAAATTTTTTTACTTAGTACGTACTTACTTTCTTTTTCTAAGATTTCTTACTTACTTACTTTCTTTTTCTAAAATTTCTTACTTACTTTCTTTTTCTAAAATTTCTTACTTACTTACTTTCTTTTTCTAAAATTTCTTACTTACTTAGTTTCTTTTTCTAAAATTTCTTTCTTACTTACTTTCTTTTTTTAAAATTTCTTCCTTACTTTCTTTTTCTAAAATTTCTTTCTTACTTACTTACTTTCTTTTTTCTAAAATTTCTTTCTTACTTTCTTTTTCTAAAATTTCTTACTTACTTACTTTCTTTTTCTAAAATTTCTTTCTTACTTTCTTTTTCTAAAATTTCTTTCTTACTTACTTACTTTCTTTTTCTAAAATTTCTTTCTTTCTTACTTTTTCTAAAATTTCTTACTTTCTTTTTCTGATTAATTTTGTGTATTGACACCTTATCTGGGGATGGAGAG
The DNA here is from genome assembly GCA_023014485.1 of Bathynomus jamesi. NCBI lineage: Eukaryota > Metazoa > Arthropoda > Malacostraca > Isopoda > Cirolanidae > Bathynomus > Bathynomus jamesi. Next base: position 47,793 of record JAJOZX010005849.1, on the reverse strand, counting down.
ATATGCACAAGAGGTTGGTTTATATTGCCGTATCTGTACAGCTTGGACCAGAGAGATAAAACGAATAATAATTAGCAAAGGGGACAACGTTCCAAATATATATTTTTGTATGTAATGTAAAGGATAATTATTGTGGGTGAAGCGAAGCTCCGTCCCCAAAACGCATGAAGTGAGTAGTGCAAAAACCGCTAGGTCATATATATATATATATATATATATATATATATATATATATATTATATATATATATATATATAAAGGGTGTCCCAGGAGGAAATGTCAAGAATGCACCATTTCACTCTTTGGGTATTTCTTAGTAGAAAGTTTTATATCGATATGGGTCTGATTCCCAACCGTTACCGAGATACAGGCCTCTACATTTGGGTAATTAAAACATAATAAAAAGGCGATCTTAGATTCTATTTAATGACACTTGTGGTTTACAAAAAGTACAAACATACAATACACTATTGCACTTATTGCAGAATGGTTTCAAAGTGACCCCCTCCTTCTTCAATGCACGCGGGAGCCTCCGATCCATCGAGTCTTGCCAAGGAAAACGCGGAAGTTCATTTCTGAGGTTTATGAACGCATCCTGTATACGTGCAAACCAACTGCTCCCTAGTTTCGGGCTTACCCGGCTGATAAACGTTACTCTTCAAGAACCCCCAGACAAAAAAATCTAGCAGAGATAAGTCAGGCGAACGAGGGGGCCATGCCACAGGTCCTCCACGTCCGATCCACCTTCCCGGAAACCGAAGAGGCTTGTATCTCGGTAACGGTTGGGAATCAGGCACATGTCGATATAATACTTTCTACTTAGAAATACCCAGAGTCAAATGGTGCATTCTTGACATTTCCTCCTGGGACACCCTGTATATACAGTGAATACAATAAACCAAGTTACCATTAATCTAAGTGAGAAATAAATGATTTTATCTTAATACACCCTGAGAGAATTAGTTTAATTTAAATAAGTATGTTTGTTTGTGCATCGATGTTGCGTTAAAAAAGCGTTCGGTTCTTTCAATGGCATGGAGTTCTTCAATAATCTTTTGACTTGTTAATAGGCTGACCATATTTCCTTGAGACAAAAACGGGACATTGGGATGGCAAAAAAGGGACGGGGGTTATGTAATATTCTGTATTCATGAAAAAGTAAGTACATAAACCGGGACAAAATTGACATTTTTATTAAAACGACGGGACGGCCAGGAAATATAAAACAAACGGTACTGTCCCGTTCAAAACGGTACGTATGGTCAGCCTACTTGTTAATGCATATTGTATGCAGATGTGTTTCGAAGTTCATAGTACGACGACACACGCATATGTAATTGGAGGTGTGGCATCCCCCACATTTTTTATATATATCATGAGAAGTATGGTGCATGAGAGAGATAGGTTAGGTTCAAATGATGCTCACCCACATTGTTATGTTGTGTTCTATATTCAATTTTTTATTTTTAGATTAGGTTAGTTTAAGTTACTCTATATTCAATTTTTCTAAAAAATTTTTTTGATGTTTGGCCCCCTCCAGGTCCTCATCTCCCAATTCCCCATCCCCGACTCCCCCATCTCCCATTTCTATAACTATACTGTTGTGGTATTCGTAATATACAATACATATATATACTATTGTAGACAGTGCGGAGTATTTCATTTAATTTGAGCATTAGTATGCGTTCCAATATCGGATTTGAAAACGTAGTGTTTACATATTAGATATTACCATTTGAAACGATTTGAACAATAGCGCTTTGTTTTCTGGCACAGTCAAATATACTGTATTTGTAAAGTTTTAAATTATATATATATATATATATATACACTGTAGGTCTGACAAAAAAATTTATTTGATTCTAAAGTTAGTAAAGTTAGTAAATAATAATAAATTCATTGCATCAGTAAATATATATGGGAAAGGAACACGATTGTAAATATACTGATTCAATTAACTGATTAATTATTAATTACTGACTTCAATCATCACATAAAATTTGTTGGAAAAAACAAAGGTGTCTATTTACTTTTGTTAATATCTCTCTCTCTCTCTCTTCTCTCTCTCTCTCTCTCTCCCTCTCCTTCGGAACAAGGAGATTGTTCTCTCTCTGTACAATTCTGTGGTTCGGCCGCACCTGGAGTATGCTGTGAAGTTCTGGTCGCCCACCCTCAGGAAAGATATTGAAAGGCTGGAGCGAGTGCAGGCGAGGGCCACAAAGTTAATCCCTTCCGTTAGTTATATGGGCGACAATCGACGCTTATGTGCCCTGAATTTGTTTTCGCTGGAAACTCGGAGGCTGCGCGGTCAACTGATCGAAGTTTTCAAGTTCTTACGCGGGTTCAACAATGTCGATTTTAGAAGCATGTTTAGTTTAAATGATAACCCAACTTGCAACAATGGTTGGAAGTTGGATTTGAAACGATTTAGGACTAGTGTGTGTGGGAATTACTTTACGTATAAGATCTGTGACACGTGGAACAGGCTACCTTTAGAAGTTGTGAACAGTTCTTCTGTGGATCTGTTCAAGAAAAGGTTAGACCGAATCTTGCACACTATTTGAGGGTGACAGAATTTTTCCCTGGCACCCATTGCCATTGGTGCCTCCTCGGTATGGGCCGCAAGGCCTCTTAAGGTATTACTTTTCCTTATAACTCTCTCTCTCTCTCTCTCTCTCTCATATATATATATATATATATATATATATATATATATATATATATATATATATATATATATATATATATATATATTAAAAGTAAAAGAACTGAATCTAACCATTATGAACATCTTCAAACCACAAAACACCAAAAAGTTAATGCCAATTTGCTACAAAAATGAAATAGAAAACATATTAAAATTACTTGAAACTCCAACAACAAAGAGTCTAATTTGCGGAGATTTCAATTTCCCATTCATAACATGGAAGAAAAATTACGAAGTTATATATGTTGAGAAGTTTCATGGCAACATTACAAAAGATGATAGAACCAAAGCAACAATGATATTAGATATTATGGAACATTATGCCCTTACCCAGGAAATCTGTGAAGCCACCAGAAAAGAGAACGCTTTGGATTTAATCTTGACAAATAACAACGAAATAATAATAAATAAAAAGGTAACGCACACTGGTTATTTATCATTACGTGTCCGAAATGAAGTAGCCAAACTTCTTAAGTCTAGTTATCCCCAAATAAGTTTTAGATTCGCCCTCGTCAACCCACTTAAATTATCAAATTTATCAAATTATCAAATGTTGAGAAAGGCGTACCTCCAGTTGGAGTTTTCTCAACATTTGGGCTATCAGTCCGTACCAACCGTCCCCTCAGTCACCCACCAGAATCCGCAATTAGAAACCATAGTTTTGATAACAACCATCCCCTTTACAAAACTCGATTCGAAAATTTTAACAAGAACCAATAACCTTACAGAACTCCGAATTTTAGAATCTTTGTACATCTATAGAAACAAGCCCTCCATTAACAACAATAGTTCATCTTACAAATGACAGTTCTTCTAACTAACTAACCAACCTATTTTCATAGATGTATTATACCTTCCAATGTAACTGACATTCATACACTTTTCTCTCAATATCTGCCGAATATGGAGGTTGACGTAATTATTGTGTATTTACCAGTTTAGGTAATTTTAATTTAATTTTAATGATTTTAATTCCTTTTGTATTAATGTAATTTTAATTGTTTATTTTTATTTTGTTTTAAGGTTTTAATGTTTATAATTCACTGATGATGACAAAAGATTTGTCGAAACGTTTGAAGTACAAAAATAAATGAAAATGTTTGCTGTTGTGTTGGTCCTTCTTTCCATATATAATCACCTAAACAATTATAGAATTGTATAAAAAATGATGTCAAATATCAATGAAAGAATCGTCATATTATATATTACTTCGCTATTTGGGAAGTTGTCTCCCAAATCCAAAAAGACTTGAATTAGAGAACTCGCTTGGAAAGTCAGTCAGTAAATATAGCAAATGATCAACGACATTGGCCTATATAACGCTTTTCTTCCACTCATAAATTATCTCGTATCAAAGAAAATAATCGTAATACGAGACTGCTCATCCATCGATTTTATGCTGAAGTGGAATTATAAAGGGAAGGAAATTGCTTACGAAAGGTCTCATCTCTTATACGGAAGTTATGTGTAAGATGTAAAATGGAATGTGATACTAGAAGATGAAGGCAACGAACTTCGGGTAAATATTTACGTAAGCGAGTACGTAAATGGAAATAATTTACAATTATTAAGTTAGTAATATTCCAGTCCCACATATCCCACTCCCCTCTACCCATTCCCTCTACCCATCCTACCTCTCTCCCTGTTTCTATACATCGCGATTAATTATACACAGTCGGAAGTTTAAAAATTAATTTTAAGTCATTTTTATTGGTATATTTGATATTGTGGATCATCTGAAGATCATGACCCACGGCCTTCGTTAGTCAGCCTTATAAGGCTAACTAACGAAAATATCACGACTTAACCTAACCATTTGTAAAGTCAACTGCACGCCCTTGACGATTGGTTAGGTTAAGTCGTGATATTTTCGTTAGTTAGCCTTATAAGACTAACTAACGAAGGCTGGGGGCCCTGATCTTCAGGTGATTCGATATCGTATTGAATCGGGTTACGTTGTAGCCATATCCAAACACCACTTAAACTTTCTCAATTATTATTAACGAGGAATCCTTAGCTTTCCTCTTATCTACTGATTGCAATTTTACCGAGAATGACCCTTTCAAATTGGGAGTTACGCGGAGTTACTAAAACAGTATACGAAAGATATGAAATTATTAATAAATTAATGGCGTTACTTAGAATTTTTCATGTGAACACGCTAATGTGATGAAATATATTTTATTAATTTATTGTAGTAATAAATTCCACTTATTTTCAGTGAAAGAAATATTACTTGGCCGATATTCATACATTCAGTGAAGTTCATTGTTGATATATTTTCCTTGTGGGTATAAGCTTATGAAATAAATTATCACAATTTATTGGAAACAGTTGAATTTGTTTATCGTTCATTGAAAAATGAGGAGTCAATATTTATATATATGCTAATAAAACAAAAAAAAAAAAAAAAATTTAACATTTTGTTGACCTCAAAATGTGTGTGTGGTCCACGGAACATTCCGACGTTTGCGCCAAATTTAACTTATTCACCAAAATGTGTTCGTTTCATATTGTCTCATTTGTGTCAAAACATATCTTTTTCAATGTTCAACTAACTTCACCCTAACTTTTCTTTATGTAGAGGCAAAAGCACTTTTTCCTTTGGTTCAAACGAAACTACTCGTAAATGGAACGAACACCTTTTTTTTTTTAGCATAAGTCAAATTTTGGCGCAAACGCTATAACCAGGATATTATATGGACACTAACACCCTAACTAAACCTACCCTAACCTAATTTAGCATATCTAAGCCTAACCTAACCTAGATTAATCTAAGCCCAAATAACTTCAGTCAAGTGGCGCGTCGGGAATAACGCTAAACCAATTTTATTCCAAATGCCAAATTACTTCCCGTTTAACAAAAAAAAAAAAAAAAAATTTATTTTTAACTTTTACTCATTTTTTGGAGAAACATTTTTCTCTACACGGAAGAAAATACTTAATTAAAACAAGTAAATATATGGTTAAATATTTGCTAAACAATTCGAATCCTTTAATTTAATGACAGTTTGTTTAAACCAAACATTTAATTTGTCACCAAAAACATTATATTTGTTGTCGTAGACAAAGAATATATATATATATACACAGGGTGTCCGAGAATTATCTGTACAATTTTTGGCTGTTATTAAAAGTCAACCATGAAGTGTAGAAATTCCAGTGTTGTCCCATTTTACAGAGAATCTCATTAAGTTTTTTCTGATACCACGTTTTGACAAGTGTTTTAGAAATGTACGCGGGTGACAGACATTGATGATTTAAAAGCAAGAATCACAGCTGCTATTGAGCGAATTGATGTGGATATGCTGCAGCGTACATGGCAACATTTGGAGTATCGATTGGATGTTTTGCGAATCACTAATGGTGCACATATCGAATGTTTGTAACAACGTTACTTTAATAAAAGAAACTTTTGAAAATACAGATTCTAAATAATCTTGTTTAAGAATTTTACGTGTGTTATCAAGAATTTTATTAAAAGATGAAATTGTACAGATAATGTTCGGACACACTGGAATTTCTAAAAAACTTGTCAAAACTTGGTATCAGAAAAAACTTGATGAGATTCTCTGTAAAATGGGACAACACTGGAATTTCTACACTTCATGGTTGACTTTTAATAACAGCCAAAAATTGTACAGATAATTCTCGGACACCCTGTGTGTGTGTGTGTGTGTATATATATATATATATATTATATATAATATATTATATATATTATATATATATATATATATATCGAAAGTATGTCAAAAATTTTCAATAAATTTGCAATTTTCCAAATTTTTTATAACAAAGATGAGTTTAGTGTTACTTTGGAACGAGAGTCAGTCGCTTCCTCATGATTCAAATGAGACGGGAACTTGGAAGGCATTCTCATTGAAATTTGTTTTACCCATCCATCTTTCGACTGTGTGTGTGTGTGTGTTTTGTATAAGCAACCTAAATAACTAAAGTAGCGTTTTTTTATGCTTTCGATTGTGTATACATTGGCGTGTATGGTTGCATGCGTTTTTACTTGTTACACACACACACACACACACACACACACACACACACACACCACACGAATCTGTCTTTCTATAAACTCATACGGAATATCTCATTAAAATTTTCTTTCATTTTTCAAAGTAAATAAAATGTCGATCAAACCCGCAATAATAATAATAATTAGTTTTATTCAAACAGAATAAGTTTAGGTTTGGCATTTCGTAATTTAATTAATTTAAAAAAAATTAATTAATTAAAAATATTTTCGAAATATCACATCCGATTAATTAATTATTTATTTATTTATTTCTTTTCCTATTTTAATTAGTCATTTGTACGCTTTTTTGAACTGTAGAATTGTTTCATATTTTATTACCAAATTATTTTTTTTTTCTTTGTGTGTTGCATTTATGTCCGATATAGATTTGTATATTTTCTGTTTCAGATTTTTTTTTTTAATCTTTTCAATATTATTCACAAACATTTTTCACAAACGTGTGTGTATATATATATATATATATATATATATATATATATATATATATATATTATATTATATATATATATTTCTACGCCACACTGAGGGGTTTCTGTGTAAGTTTCTCACCAATCACTCTAAGAAATGTGAACACGTTTTGCTGCGAAATGATAATGAGAATTTTATTCGGGTGATATTATTATACAATTAGTAGTATTAACCAGCTTATTTCTAAGTCTAGCTGAGTTAGGACTATCGGAGTAAGTGGAAGTGGAAGTGGAAGTGTTAGGTAGTTTCGGTGTGCCTGGAACACCTCCGACTCGCGTGTCTCATACAAGAGTGGTTGTTGGGATTTTTTCCGATGTCTACCAGGATCCTGTTATTATTTTTCGCACCAGTCTTGTATAACTCCTATAAGAAAATTAATTACACCCTTTAGAATGATACCTCTCTTTTACCTTGATGATTTGTTGTCCTTCTTTCATTTCAATTTAAAACATTTACGAGTGATGTTCGTCAAAGGGGCACAATTTTAGTGGGTGGGTTAAAATATTGTATTTTACGCCTCGTAAGAAGCTACTTTTTTCTGAAAAACGTCTCCATAAATCACTTGAGGGCTCATATGTTATTGTTTTGTTTAATATTCTTTTAATAAAGTTATGGGAATATATTTTTTGTCAGGCCGATAAATCTTCGAAATATTTTTTTCCTAAATATTCTTTACTAAATATAGGGTGCGTCTTACCACTTGTGGCGTCTTTCTGAGGCGTAAAATACGTTAGTTTTTTTTTGTATTTGTATTTGATCACAAATGACTCAAATCAAATCAAATGTATATGGTGATGCATAGATACTCGTATGTTCATATATACTTAAATATATGCCTTATTTTATTTTAGCAGGTGGATGAAGTCTTTCTGTACGTGGACAATAATTTGGGGGATGATTTACTAGTGTTAATTTGATGTCCCACATTTTTCATTAGGCCTCTCGGTGATGCCGCGAGGAAAAACACACTCAGTTTTGATGTAAAAGTTCCACTAATTTGTCCCGATGATCGGTTTCTAAGTGTGACAAGTCTAAATTTGAAATTAGTTCCTCGAAACCCCGTTGTTCGAAATCGGGTTCGTTCTCGGTCTCTTCTACCACGGGCTGTAATTCTCCGATTATAAATGAAAATGAAAAGGTTTATTGGCAGACTATAGTCCATATGACAAATATTATTAATACAATGACAGTTCACATACTAAGGATAGAAATATATACAATTGATTAGAAATAATACTGTAATGTCGAAGTTAAGTGGAGCTACAGACAGACGTTTTCGTACCGAGAAGTCCATAGCTATTATATCGTTATTGATTAAAATTACGTCTTTATTTAAACAATTTACAACCGAGATGGGAACTAGGTCTTTCGGGTCTCATGATAGCAGTAACAATCCTTTGTCCTAACTTGTCTATCATATTTTCATTATTTACAAAAATAAAATCATTATTGACAGAATTGGTCACGTTAGCTTTTAAAAAATAAACTCCACCGCTATTGGCCGGAATTATCAATTTCTTGTTGGTCAGTTTCACTTCAATACAAGAATAATTTACCTGTTCGGTTGTTTACATGCCGATGGTCACGTAGCCCCCTTTTGGGATTTATTTTAGGCATACAAGAAATTTATATTTTAATTACTTAGGTTTTCGTTTATATGTTATAAATGATATTATTATTATTTTATATTTATTAATAATAAATTCCCAATTTTATAATCCTAACGACATCACTATTTTCACTGAACTTTGGAGTATTCTCCATGTAGTTTAGTCTAGGGCTATGCTAACTAGGCTATAATCAAAGATTAATTATATCTAGTTGGTCCACGCTCGCATTTTAACATGTAAATAATTTCATACAACGATTTTCAACATAAATTTTTAAGCCAGTGAAACTTTAGCATTTACTTTAAATTCGCGAGCCATTTGGATCTTGAATGCAGATTCACAAATTTGGTCTCACTGGCTTTGGATAAAAACTTCAGAATTTTGATAGCTGTAGTATTTTTGTAAATTTATGGTTTCAATAGCTTTTTTCTCAATTTCACCAAAGTGTTTGAAATTTTGCCCAATCGTAGCTTTGCTATACTGTAATTGAATTTACAGTAAAATATTTTTTTTTATGTAGTAAGGAGTGGGCTAAGGGCGAGAGCCCGCAAAAGTGACCCCTCCACAGAAGACAGAGAGAGCCAAAAACAAGGTCTCCAAGGCCAATGATGCCATTTTCTTTTTCCTTTAAAAAATTTTTTTTTTGAAAGGTTGTGTAGTGTGTAAGATGCATGTATGTGTAGTGAGGAATAGGGGGAGAAAAATGTGTGTGAGAGCATGCTGGACTGCTCACAGGGTAGATGAGACATGGAAAAAGATCAGCTAAGGAGGAGAGTGACAGGAGAAATGGGAGTTCCAGCACTCCCTGTCTCCTACCTAATATCCACCCCGGAGTACTTCCCTGGTCGATTGGTGTCTACGATATCTTCCACACGATTTAAAAATCGGTAAAAAGCCAGTGTCCCCATACATTTACAAAAGAACTATTTGGAGCCACTTGGAGCCACGGGTTCAAAGCCTGTGGGGGCAAAAGTTGTGAAGCTGCATTTAAAATATAAGTGACTCATGGGCTTAAAGTAAATGTTAATGTTTCACTGTCTTCAAAATTTTGTATGAAATTGTTCACACGTTACATAATGCGAGCGTGGACCGAATATAGGTAGGCTTTGACATAGTGTATTTATTGTGGAGAGAGATTTCCATACAAAGAGTGTTGTGTAAGTGACTTTAAACCACAATTTTGAATTTTGAGTAAGGGAAACCCCTAACAGATTTCTAATAAAGAGACTCATGAAGAAATTTGAAGATACTCTAGTGGAGATGTAAAAGACAATTTGAAAAGTCGAAAAATAAACAGTATAGAATACACACTCTTTTATTGTAAATTCGATGACATCCTAGCCTAGTTAGCTGAGCCCGAACTTACCCAAACTACGCAAAAAGAAAAATCTCCAAAGTTCCGTGACCTGTAAAATGATGTATCGTAGAAATTCATTTGCCAAATACAGTGTGTCCGT
>JAJOZX010005849.1:15000-32500 GCA_023014485.1 Bathynomus jamesi | reverse complement strand
CTTACCGTATATTCGAGCAGTGCGGCCTGCCTAGTTTGAGCGAAAACGCTTAGCGGGCAAGAAGGGCCGCCAGTGAAATTTGTGCCTTATTGAACGTTGGAATTAGATGAAATTTACTTTGTCTTGCTTTTTAAGATTACTGGAAATCTCCAGTATTTTTTAAACATTTGGCATTCCTTCAAAACACCAGACTCGGCATAGTATGATAGTATGCAGAGTTTGGTGTATGGCGGGGTTGCCAAATGTTTCATACACTGACAGTTGACATGTGTACCCAACATCGGCCCGAGGTTTTGTGCTACTAGGGATCTGTTTGAGCTAAAATTTTAATTCCACAATTTATTTTACATTCATTTGTAAATAATACCAAACTCATCCTGTTTTAATACCAAACGACCAAATATATTTTCCCGTGACCAAATTGTTTTTTTAATACCAGATTTGCCCTGATTTGGTACTGAAAAATACCAGTTGGCAACCCTGTATACATGATTGTAACATAACTATTAAGTGTGAGTAATAAATTAACTTCAGAATAAGAGTAATTTTTAAGTATTTTATTATATGTAGTTTAGGAGCAAGTGTAGTTTACGTTCCCCTGACGCCAAAAGGGATACAAACTACACTAGGATCTTTAGGAGACATTTTTTAAATGAATCCATCAAATAAAATGTTGAAACTAACGAAAATATTAAGACTTAACCTAACCAATCGTCAATTTATATTTATATATAAATTGACGATTGGTTAGGCTAAGTCGTAATATTTTCGTTAGTTTTAACGTTTTATTTGATTAGGTATACGCGGACAAAGTTGGGGAACGCAAACTACACTAGGATAATGTTGGGGAACGCAAACTACACTAGGATAATGTAGGGGAACGTAAACTACACTTGGATAATGTAGGGGAACATAAACTACACAGGCACCACAGGGGGACGTAAACTACACTTGTTCCATAGTTTATTTTAGAAGGGCTGGAATGATGAACACTAGCAACGTCACGCATCACAGTCAAGTTGCCAACGAAGCATCAAGGTTTTTATCAGTTCGAGGACATGCAATGAGGGAAATGTTATTTGTAACCATCCAAATAACATAATTTTGTGTGTTTGTGAATTTAAAAATACCATTTCCCCTCTTTGAAAAAAAAAAAAAAGATTTACATAATGAGTGAATCTGAAAATATGATAAATGGGATCACCTGAAGATTTATTTTATTTATTTTATTGATAAATTGAATGCCCGGTTAGGTCAACTGTACGCCCTTGACGATTGGTTAGGTTAAGTCGTGATATTTTCGTTAGTTTTAACGAAGATATCATTTGGTAATTGAGGCTGGGGACCTGATCTTCAGGTGATCCAATAAATGTTTGATATAGGACCTGACCAAATGTTAATTTCCTTCCAAAACATTTGAAGAAAAGATACGAATAAAAAATACAAGCAAACTACAGCTGAAATTAAGCCAGTCGAAGTTCATATAAAAAAAGTGTATCCACGGATTTCATACTTCAACTTATATGATGAGTACCCAATTACTGATTAATTATTATTAAAGAAAAATATTTGAAGTTGAGTTTAAATTCTATAATTATTATGTATTGGAAATCATTACAAAAATGTAGTTTTCAAGTTTTGTAATTTGTAAGGTGTATATTTTGTTTATTCTTATATTAGGAAGTTCCTCGAAATTCTATTTGCTTGATTTTCTGATCCAGGCAAAAGCTCATGTAACTAGGTACCGAAGGTCACGGCACGCCACTGTAAAAAAAGGTGGCTTACTATTGGCACTATTTGTGGGTTTAGGATTTAGGTGTGTGTGTATATATATATATATATATATATATATATATATATATATATATATATATATATATATATATACATATACACACACACACTAGAACGACTGCTGCGCCTTGCACAGCAATAGCCCCTCGAAACACAACCTAGGTGGACTGCGAGTGGCGGGTATGTTACTAAAACCTTCCCTGGTTTTCCCTTAATGTATATCCTAAATTTTGTATAGAATACCCTAGCTGTTTAGGCGTGTATAAACAAACGTAGAGGATCAAACAGACAGCATCATAATCACACACACACACACACACACACACACATATATATATATATATATATATATATATATATATATGATGTAAAATAACGCACTGTCGCGACGAAGTATGGAGAAGGAAACCACTCTTCAGGAAGACGTAAATTTTTATTTCTTAACACCAATACAGTTTCGGCTCCTCGCGAGTGTTTCTCTACAAAGGCTCTATACAAAATTTTAATCTATCCGATGGTCAATTCTCTTTTAACAAAATTATATATAATAAAATTAAGAATTTTGTAACATTACCCTCCAAAAATCCCCAGGCAACACAAGTACATCCATCAGGTCAAAGCTAGGTCGGAGGGGTCACTTAACTATCCTCGAATCAGGATAGGAAGGTTCAGTCAGCTAATCCCTGATAATTAACTTCCAGGTGTATATAAACTCTGTTTTCTGTTTATACAGTTATTACCAATTGAGAAGGGCTCGCGAGCAGCCGAAACTGTACTGGGTGTTAAGAAATAAAAATTCACGTCTTTCTGAAGAGTGGTTTCCTTCTCCATATATATTGATGACAATGCCAAAAATAAAACCTTTCAATGACGAACGACTTTTAAAAGGCCGTAATCAAATACCCATCGTGCAAAAGTTTATGTTCAAGTTAATTTAAAAATTAGAAAGTTTGGAAAGGCCTTGAAGAAATTTCTCAAAAAAAAAATACAAAATTACTAATAATTATTTTTTCTTTAGAAATTCCATTTCTTTGATTGACATTAAAATTTAAAAGAAACCCCTAAAATTAATAATTTGCAATTTTGGCAACTGAAAATTTAATTTTTCGGCTAATTTCTTTCTAGGTCGTAGATACCAAACCATAGAATGAAAAATGGACTGCTTTTTTTAACAGTATTTTACTGGTTTTCAGAAACTAACAACATACAGCTTAAATATGAACTGGATTTGGCTGCTATTACACTGTCAACATTTCCTTTTAATCTTAAGAATCATGCTTAGTTGAGCAAATTCATTCTGTCAATGTAATGGTGTCCTTAAAAAGCGTCAATTTCCATCAAGTAGTCTTCTGCTGTTTCAAACATTATATAGTATGTGTTCAAATGGTGATTGTAAGTTAAAATCATACAGTAATACTTTATTTACCAATTTTAAGGCCGTTCACTGTTAATTAATATTATATATTCTTTAGAGTGACTTTAACCAGAAAAAATGGCTGCAGTAAATGTTGATTCACGGTTAATTTAAAAAACAACTGTACAGTTTCATGTCCATAAGCTCAGTTGTCTCTGTAGCAAATAACTATTCCTAAAACTTTCATATACTACAGTGTACTCTACACCCTTACATTAACAATTAAAACTTATTACCAGCATCTGGGGCTACTTGGGCCACTTTTAAAAAATTTTTCCTAACAAAGAAAGCAAGCTAAAATGTTCATTTTTACACTTGAACATCCCTTTACTCATTGAGACATAAAAAAGTTTAAATCTAATTATTTTAATGAGTATAGATGCAATTTCTACATACGAGTATCTTTACAGTAAAAGCCCAAGTAGCCCCTGGAGGCTCAGTAGACCCAGATGACGGTAATACTGTTAATTTAGATGTATTTTAAATTTTTATATTACACACTGAATTGACAACTAACATCCAAAACATTACTAAAATATGAAAAAAAGAAAAGACTAAACGTTACGTTACGTGTAATTATTGTAAAAAAAATTTGATCACCTGAAGATCAGGGCCCCCAGCCTTATTTAGTTAGCCTTATAAGGCTAACGTAAATATCACGATCTAACCTAACCAATCGTTAGGTCAACTGTACGCCCTTGACGACTGATTAGGTTAGATCGTGATATTTTTGTTAGTTAGCCTTATAAAGCTAACTAAAGAAGGCTGGGGGCCCTGATCTTCAGGTGATCCAAAAAATTTATAATATCAACGCAACTTTAGGAATTTTCCAAGAATTCACTTCATAAGGTGCAATAAAAAAAAAATGCTAAACACTTTCATATTGAAGTTAAAAGTGTAAAAACTATTTTTTAAGGCGACTGTACATTTTATTTTATAATTTTTATCTTTAACAATTATTATTATTATTATAATTATTATTATTATTATTTGATAATAAAATAAATAAAATTTCCATTTCAAAAATAATTATACCCAAAATTTTGAAAATAAGTCTGGGAATAAAATTTTTACTGGCGGAAACTTGCGGATGCAATCGAGACTCTTCACATCCTAAGATTTTTCAATGACTTTTTCTCTGAATTCATTCACTAATTTATCTCTTTCTTTTGCTACATAACGGTGGTCTGTCTTCTCAAAGACTTCGTGAATAGAATCAGTAAAGTGGAAGCTATATATCGCGAAGGTTAAAAGGTATGATAACTTTGATAAGTACAGTTTTGGAATCTCTCTTTACTTAAATATGATCATCGGAGGATATTTATCTTTAATGTTTAAGGGTCGAATATTACCTAAAAATGAATGTCCCCGTGATGATCTGGCATGCACTGTCTGCATATATATATATATTAAGCGTAATATTTTTACTTTACTGTCTGGGTAACTGGTTACAAATAAGATTCGAATGTGGTTCAGCGGTTACGGTGGCATCTGCTGAGGTCTGGTGGGGTTGAGTTTTAACCTGTTTCTTCTCTGGCTCAGGTGACCCTTGAGATACACTCACGCCCACGTTCGGGGAAATGAGCTTTCTAGATGGTACTTTTTTTACCCGTCAAGTTCACAATGGCCGTTACTGGTTAAAGTGGCGGTAGTTAACCCTTCAACGCCGGAATTGTTTGTAGGGTTAAGTTATGAATGCGTGTATTTGAAAGGTTATCAATATGTATCGGTCGTCCTTTTAGGGTTAACTGCTGTTTTAACAATAACTGAAAACTTAATTTAATTCATACAGTTAAAATTACACTAATTGAGCCTGTATATTATTAACATCCGTCTTATCAAGTAAAATGTTAATTAGTAAAATTATAATCATTCCCCTCTTAATTTGACACTTAGGAGCTAATTTGCATTGTGGAGGGCAATGTTAGATAGCATATTGTCTACTGTAACGAAACTGGCAGTAAAGTATTGTTAAAATAATAATAATTCCTGCATAAAAAAAAATTGACCTCAAACTTTTCCTTTTCAAACATTTTATGGAGTCTTTTAAAAACATTATCATAATTGTCCACATGTGTGACAAGTAGAACATGAACAGTGAAAAGGAAGGGACTGTAGAGTTTAAGTCCCAATCATTGCAACATTTTTCCGCCAAAATTTGAAAATGTAAATGAAGAAGACATTTTCTAAACACGATGTCCAAAATAGCCCAACAAATGGACCCACCAGAAAATTATAAAGAAAATAAAATTCAACTAAATTTTCAACCCCTTTTGCATTTTTAGGTTTCATTTTCAACTTTTTACTTCTTTGACGAGGAAATCTGGAATTTTAGAACGCTTCTTTGTGAACTACAGTACCCAGTTATCCGTGATTGAGGGACGGTCCATGATCACGGATAACCCAATTTCACGGTTAATTTAATATACCCCGCCGGTGGGTAGTCGCCACTACTGACTGGCCTCCCACCGCGCGTGCCACCACACGCAGCATTATTTTATTGCATTAATATACAATTAACTAGTTTGCACTCACCACAAGATAAGAAGATCATCCACTTCCGAGGACTGTAACCCCTCTCTCTGATAACATTGCTGTTAATATTAATTGTCTTTGGTAGCGCGGAGAGATACTGGCGTTGTGGCGAGTCGCGAAGTAAACACCGCGCTAAATCACGGATAAGTCCACGGTGGTCACAATCAGTAAATCACGATTCGATTTAAGGTTGAATAAATCAAGGATAACCGCGTGATTACTGTAACTATACACCTACCTTGGGATTATCTTATTGTTTATGATCTTAAGTTCGAGAATAAACATAAACTAAATATATATACAGGGTGGTCCAAAAGTCCCTATTTATTTTGCTGAAATAATAGTATTTTAGGATAAAAATGTAGTAACATAATTAGATGTATATTTATTTATCAAGCTTCGGTCTAAGATTCGATGTGAGCACCATCAGTGTCTGTAAATCTGAAATCTGCCCAATGCAGTGTGGAACACACTCAAGCATCTCTGAGGTTGTTTCAGTGACTGCTGCCGCGACGATGCGGATTCGCAGGTTCTGCGGGTCTGTAACTCTTATTTTGTAAACCTCAGACTTTATAAAGCCCCACGCAAACAAGTCTAATAGTGTTAAATCCGGAGATCGTGCTGCCCACAGCCTGTTTCCATCGCGTTTAATCCAGCGATTTGGTAAGAGCTCATCAAGGTACGCCCGAACGATATTTGCATAGTGACATGGAACTCCATCTTGTTGAAAGACAACAGTGTCAAGAATACCATCTGATTGAAGCTGGGGTTCAAGAAACTGCTGAAGCCTGTCAAGGTAAATTGGCCCTGTTACCGTAGCTTCTGCAAAGAAAAAAGGTCCGTAAATCTCCTATCTTGTCATACCCAACCAGACATTAACTTCAGGAGAATCTCTCTCCCATTCCTAGAACTAGTTGGTTTTTCCACTAGCCCAGATACGGCAATTATGTCGATTAACCTTTCCGTATGTGTGGAATGTCGCCTCATCGCTGAAGACAATGTTTAATAAGTTTTCGGTATGAATTTTTTCAATCAATTCTGTGCACATGGCGGCTCGTCTTGGATAATCCTCTTCGTGTAACTCATGTAGCACTTAAATATGATAACTTTTCTTTTTTAATGTTGATTTTAAAATCCTAAGAACGGTCGTTTTTGGTATGCTTATTGTTCAGTCTACGTGATGCTGTGCGAGTAGACTTTCTAGGATTTGTTTCAAAGGCATCTGCTTTCCAACTCGACATTTTTTTTGAGAGGTACCTGGACGTACAGATCTTCCCTCATCATGAATAGATCCTCTTCTTTTAAATTTATTGACCAGCCCTCCGAATTGCATTGTCTGTAGGTCCTGGTTTGTGAAATAATTTGTCGAATTTTTCTCAAATTTCTTTGCACTTCTTCCCTTGAGTACGTAGTGTTACTACCATCACACGTTCTTGTACATCCATCATCATCTATGGCCTGTAGAAAATAAAATAGAAAAATAATTTTTCAGCAAAATAGATAGGAACTTTTGGACCACCCTGTATTTGCGGCGAAATATGAATACAAGGTGTTCATAAAGGAATCGTACAAATTTAATTTCAAATAAGCTAAATTTGTACGATTCTTTGTGGATCCCCTGTATATGAAATGATCAAGATAAGAAATTTAAACTTGTGTTTATAAATAAAATTATGAGATTATTTAAATCAACATGTTTGTGTAAAACTGTGGTACACGTACCATCGATTGTACGCGGAGCTCTTTTAGGTGGTACACGTACCATCGATGGTACGCGGAACTCTTTTAAGTGGTACGCCAAAGGGTTATAAATACCCAGCTTGTTATTTTCATGATGATGTTTTCAAAGGTGATATCAGTAATCCCCTTTCCTGCAGTTTTGGTTAAATGGTACCATTGTCCTCAGGGGTGGTACTTAGAAAAGCATAATGGCGAAAAAAGTGGTGCTTGGACCTACAGTAAATGGTTGAGAACCAGTGAAATGTAAACAGTTTCATAATTTTTACATAAACATAAAATTTTTATATATTTTTATATAAAAATTAAGTTTAAATTACGTTAAAATCAGACAAAAAAAGGTTTTGTACCTTGACCATCCGTTTTATATATATGTACAGTGGCGTTCATAAGTATTCGTACAGGGAAATATTTCATTATATTCGTCCTTATCTTCCTGCAATTAACACTGTCAATCCTGATATGGTGGCAAATACCAAATACTTGGTGGAAGGTATAGATAGTATCGATTGGATGGGTGTCAAGCTACAAATAATGCCTATATCGAGATCGTCAAACTCCCTGAAATAATGTGGTGGGTGTATCCTTCATATATTGTAAATCTTTATTTATATATATATATATATATATATATATATATAAAGAACGACGCTTGTGTAGAAGAGCGTTCCACACAAGATGCATATCTGACCGGCAATCGTGATCCCGGGTTCGATTCCCGGGAGGTACCTCATTTTTCATTTGTTCGTTCTCCCTCCTCATCTTGTGCGGAACGCTCTTCAACACAAGCGTCGTTCTTTACATCAATTATACTGTGTGTTGTTTGCAGTTAAAATGTGTGTATATATATACGTACACACCGTGTATATATAATGCAAACCCATAAGGAAAGAGAGAAAATTATTCCAAGTCCTTTCGTGTATTCAACAGGACACCTTGTCAGGGAATTTCCTGATGAGGCGTACTGTTGAAGACACGAAAGACCTTGGAATAATTTTTTTCCCTTGTGTGTTTGCATCATTCATTCACTTCACGTGTTTAAGTGTGAAATTCATCATATATATACTGGTCAAAAAAAGAAACGCAATTTTTGAGATTTATTAATAAACATGAGGACTCAGTATATAGTAAATGATTCTTTAACATAACAAACAGTCAATAACGCGTATGGCCACCCCTAGCCACAATGCAGGCTTGGAGTCTGGCCCTCATCGACCTCAACAGTCTCTGCAGGAAAGCAACAGGGATGGCCCTCCACTCTTCAATAATTGCATTGGTCAGTTCCCTGATGTTCTGCGGCTGATGCTGACGTCTGCGAACTCGCCGTTCAAGTTCATCCCATGCGTGCTCTATCGGTGACATGTCTGGGCTGAAGGCTGGCCATGGTAAGGTCTGCACCTGTTGTCCCTGCAGGTACGCCTGCACTATCCTGACTGCATGAGGTCTGGCATTGTCCTGTTGCAGGAGCACCAATTCTGGATGTTGCCTCATGAATGGAAGAACATGTGGGTGAAGAATCTCATCCCTGTAGCGCTGGGCAGTCAGAGCGCCATCAACAACCACCAGCTCAGTTCTTGAAGCAAAGGCAATTCCTGCCCAAACCATGACACTTGGTCCTCCCCATCTGTCATGCTCCACTACTGCAGCATCTGAGTATCGCTGCCCTGGTCGTCTGTATACCCTGACACGGCCATCAGAATTGGACAGTCTGAAGCGAGACTCGTCAGAAAAGAGGACTTGGTTCCACATTCTTTGTGTCCAGTCACGGTGCTGATAGGCCCATTGCAGGCGTCGTTGCCTTCTTGCATCAGTGAGAAAAGGACCTCTGTAAGGCCTGCGGGATCGGAGTCCTGCATTACGGAGTCGGTTTCTGACGGTCTGGTCACTAATTCTGTTGTTGTGGATACCAGGTGTCTCTCTGGCTGTCTGACGAGCATTCCACTGCCGATGACGCAGGTGCTGCAGTACAATGTGGCGATCCTGGCGTTGGGTCGTCACACGAGGTCGCCCACGTCTTGGCAGGTCCTGAACACTTCCTGTGGCATTGTACCGTCTAACAAGCCTAGAGATTGTGCTGGGATGCACATGCATTCGTTGTGCAACTTGGACAGCAGACATGCCTGCATCCAACATGCCCAAGGCACGACCTCTGTTGACCTCTGAGAGTCGTGGCATGCCTCAATCGCGGGAAAAAGTTTGGTTTTCTCAACGGGCAGTGTGTATTCTGTGAAGTCAAAGAAAAAATGCATGCCTTCATAAAGAATACATTCAATTTAATCTCTGTTTATTGTTTGTAACAAAATGGCGTCTTAGCCGGGATTAGTCAGGTTTAAAAACATGCACTAAGTGGCTTTAAAAGATTTGAACAAACATTTAACCATAATCTTGAAACTGTGATAATACCACTAACAACTTAAATTTTACACCATATGCAAGCTAATTGCGTTTCTTTTTTTTACCAGTATATATATATATATATATATGCGTGCGTGCGTGCGTGTACACATCGTTTTCGTTTGGTTGAAAAGAAAGATACTTTTTCTTTAAACCGTTCTGGACTTTTTTATTCAGATTTTCCCTCATTTGGCTTCTCTTCATATTTTTATTGACTGTTTTTGAAGGGAGTCACGTTTTTATCGAAACGTCGGGACTCGGGACTGACTTAATTCTAATAAATATTCGATTTTTTTTTATAGTTTATTTTCTTTTTGTAAAAGGAAGCTTATTACGAAGATATACCACGTGTCTGCATGCGTTTCTTTTTAATAGGATGTAGCTTGGCGCAAGCAGAAACAATTACTCTTATTGCTACCAACTATTTCCCGTTGTGTATAACATTCCGACCCAATCAAATTGACATGAACTTCAGTTTGAATTTTTAAAAATTTTTGACAGTCCTTGTTAGCGAAACCTTTTACAGACATGAAACGTCAGCCTTGATAACGAAAAAAACACTGTATCCAAAAAAGCCAAAAATAAAAATTATTGATACTCGCTACACACAGCAATGTACCACACACAGTATATTGTTAAATCATTAAGTAGTGAGGTTTTCGCCAATCTATCCTTCGCCAATCTATCTTTCGCCAATCTATCTTTTATTTCGACAATATAAATTTTTAATGTTCCGAGGTGCCAAAAGTGTTACCTCACAAACAATTACCCCACTACATCTGTGAATTATCACGCACTTGACCTCATTTATCTCCAGTTGCCTACACACACACACACACACACCACACACACACACACACACACACGTACATATAACCTAACAGATACATATTGAACTTGAAGATATCAATTGCTTGTTCACAAAGTGGCAAGAAGCTTTTCTGAATTAATGAATAAAATTTGCGACCCCCATCGACCCCGTCTGTCTCTGAACCGTTTTCGGGAATGGAACGCGTTTGGGAATTGGGAACCCCCTTTAGAAAAATCATTACTGTCAAACGCTTTTTACTCCTTTAAAGGATGAATTAAATTCTTTCGAGTGACACTGTAATTAGATTAAAATTAATTAACTGAATAGTCGGAATACTGCAAATCGGAGGAAACTGATGTATAAAATTTCCATTAACGGAATTTAAAATATATGTTGGTATGTAATTACATATAAAATATAATTTTTTTTTTTAATATTACCGTATTACGATTCTATTCAGTAATATTAAATATACAGAGGGTTGACCAAAGTAACATTTGGAAAACGACTAGTTTTAAAATTTATTGAAGCTCGTTCAGTAGGTAGGTGCAGTCCCGTAGCCAAGGGACTTCCCAAGGGGTTGGGCGATTGAAATTGTCGAAAGGGGCGGACCTTTTGGTGCAACGACATAGTCACTACGGATGGGGTTTAGAGGTTAAAACCCCGTTCAATTGCTCTGGCTAAAATTTTCAGAAGATATCAGACTGACAGTACGTTGCGCAATGTACGTACTGCATAATTTGTTTGAAACATGTCATTTCTCGGACCTGTACGCATGCGCTGAAGGGTAAATAAACATACACAAACAACATATTTTTACTTCTTCATACGTATACCGAAATGATGGTATATTTCGAAGTTTAAGCGGACAGTAGGATCACCTGAAGATCAGGCCCCCACAGCCTTCGGTTCTTATTAAAAATTTGGACTGTGTCAAATGTTTTTGAAAATTTTGTCACTAGTACAGTTTTTTATGCTGATTCTAAATATGCAACTCATTTTTTGCGGAAATAAATATTTAACATTTTATTGGCGTTTGTTTGCAGGAATAGTGCCAGCTTCTGCATACGAACTCGCATGAACAGTAATTTCTGTTGTTATTAATGTTCCCCGGTCAATTGAATGCCCGGTTAGGTCAATTGAATGCCCGGTTAGGTCAACTGAATGCCCGGTTAGGTCAACTGAATGCCCGGTTTGGTCAACTGAATGCCCGGTTAGGTCAACTGTACGCCCTTGACGATTGGTTTGGTTGAGTCATAATATTTTCGTTAGTTTTAACGAAAATATCACAAATTAACCTAACCAATCGTCAAGGGCGTACAGCTGACCTAATCGGGCATTCAGTTGACCTAACCGGGCATTCAATTGACCGGAGGCAATTCGCAAGTAGATAGATTACAGCACTGCATTATCATATGCTCACACTACAACAATAATATTCACACTAAACTAGGTGTAAGCGGGCAACAAATAAACATTAATAACAACAAAAATTACTGTTTTTTGCGAGTTCGTATGGAGAAGCTGGCATTATTCCTGCAAACAAACGCCGATAAAATGTTAAATATTTATTTCCGCAAAAAATGAGTTGCATACTTAGAATCAGCATAAAAAACTGTACTAGTGACAAAATTTTCAAAAAAATTTGACAGTCCAAATTTTTAATAAGATCCCAGTCTTCTTTAGTTAACTTTATAATAGTCCGGTTGCACGGGGTGGGAACCCTGCATTGTTTGTTATAAAGCAAATCTTGACATATTTTGAAAGCTTATACCACCCCATTCAAGAATCCATCGGGTGTACACCTGACCCCCGCTTGGCTTTTTCAATATGGTCGCCATTTTCCAAGATGGCCGGCGAAACTGAAAAATCCCATATCCTGATCAATACTTGATGGATTTTGATGATCTTGGTGTCATTTCTAGGGGTTTTTAGGATGATGAGTCGATCTGGATGGGTTGCAAATACTTTGGGAGTCGTTTTCACCCACATTCGTCAATACTCAAGGTCATTGGAGGTCAAACGCCCCCCGAAATAAGGAATATCCCATATCCCGGGCAGTCGTGGAGATATTTTGGTGATCTTACTGTCGTTTTTATGGTTTTGGGCGAGACTGAGTAGTTCTATAGGCACATGATAACAGTAGGATATCATTTTGCAACTCCATGGGTCAAGTCAAGGTCATTTGAGGTTAAAGTTTGGCCTTGAAATATGATAATGCCACAGTTGACATCACTATATTTGCTTTATTTCAGTGACAATTTCTACAATCTAACTAACTGCTGAGCACTTAACAACTTTTCTGCAGATAAAATCAGATCATAATGCTTAAATGACATAACCCACATTATATGGATATGGATATTCGGATATAAACCACAATTTATGTTGAAGTGCAGGGCACATGCATTCTATGGAAGGTTGCAAAGCTACAAGATATGACCTCGTAAGCAAAACAAAGCTCACACCTAGCTGGGGGATTGGCATTGACAACTTTGATGCAGTTATTCACATTAGGTAATCATTTATTGGGGGCAAATATCAAAAGACATGGTTGTGTCAGGATCGTCAGGATCATCAGTCTGCTCTTCGTTTGCGTTTTGGGTCAATGGATTGTTGCAATGCAAGCCGCTGCCACATGCACAGAACATTATGCAAGGGATTCCGCATCCCATGCAGCCGCAGCGACTCCCCCTGCATGCTGATTGTGATTCACACCCACATCTGATTAGCTTCAGAACTTCATCTGGTGCTAAGAACACTCCTTCACCAACTGTTTTTGGGATGAGAACTCTGTTTGTTTCGTCTCTCTCCCACCCATAATGCACAGGATCAAGTGGTGGTGGGTCACACTTTAGTGCATCGACCCAGTTCGCCACAGTGTAGTGGGCTCTGAGCACATTTTGATGGAAAGCTTCAGTTGTTGGTGGTAGAGAACATAGTTTGGGTGCAGCAGTTCCAGACTTCCCTGTCTTCTGAGCCCATACTCGCTGACGACACTCAGTAAGAGATGAGGATTTCTTATCTCCATAGCATGCAACAATGAATGCTGTTCCCTCTTTCTCGATATGATCAAAGCATGCATCAAGGGACCCCAGCTTGTCTAGCTTCCGACCCTTCTTGGCTGTGGCAATGGCAGTGGCTTTGCCGATGCCATGCATTGCTGCAACTGTGTCACAACCACTCAAAGCGTGTGGTTTGAGGATTTGTTCAACCCTTGACTTATTCTGGCAAGCTCTCTCAACCTCAACATAAAAGGTAGACATACAATCTTTATGGTATCGGGCTTCTTCAGCCGGTAAATCTCCTTTCATGCCCAACAACCTACTGAGTACAACTTGTCCCTGCTCATCATTTTTCATTTTACACTTTTCTATCAACACATCTTTGTAATTTGTTTTTTTTATCACCAAGCTTATCGGTCATAAACCTAGATGCTGGAATGCGGTATTGCACCGGAACTTTGATGTCATATTTCTCGGGTAATATACACTCACTGACTTTCAAACAAAAGAGACTGTTTTTTAGGGTCGTATACTGGGCCTTCACTGAGAACAGCACTACGTAGTCTTTTTGGCTCCACTGTAGGGGTATCACATTCTCTCTCTCTCATGAATTCTGATAAATTCCGCTTGGACACATAAGTGGAAACACAGTTCTTGTGACAACAAAGGATTTTTGCTCCATCTTCCAAGAGAGGCTCTAGTCTCGCTCGAACATCTGGCTGCCCTCTGATGTCGCTGCTCTCTATGATTTTCTGAATCCTCCCACAATTTGAAAGACCTTTTCGACCTCCAGGACAGCTACGCAGGAAATCCTTGAAGAAACATTCGTCTGCAGCTTTTGTCGAACCTAAAAAATAAGAATTTTGTTTACCCATTCTTCAGAGTACAAATCGCATTGAAATAATTTATCCTCAGCAAATGAAAACTAAACAATGCTCACCTGGTATATTCTCCATATTCAGCAGTCAAAAAAACAATTTTGGAATCAGCACAACCAAGACGTCATCAAACCACCAGGTGGGCAGCACCATCAGCAATAATCTCAACAACCTGAAAAAAATAAAAGGAATAATTAGACATATTGGAATTCACCTTACCATGGGGAAAATAATCCCTGATTTCACTTTAAACCCTATAGAACTACTCAGTCTCGCCCAAAACCATAAAAACGACAGTCAGATCACCAAAATATCCTCACGACTGCCCAGGATATGGTATATTCCTTATTTCGGGGGGCGTTTGACCTCCAATGACCTTGAGTATTGACGAATGTGGGTCAAAACGACTCCCAAAGTATCTGCAACCCCTCCAGATCGACTCATCATCCTAAACACCCCTAGAAATGACACCAAGCTCATCAAAATCCATCAAGTATTGACCAGGATATGGGATTTTTTCGCCGGCCATCTTGGAAAATGGCGGCCATATTGAAAAAGCCAAGCGGGGGTCAGGTGTACACCCGATGGATTCTTGAATAGGGTGGTATAAGCTTTCAAAATATGTAAAAATTTGCTTTATAACAAACAATGCAGGGTTCCAGTAAAATCAGGGTCTGTGCTACCGGACTATAAGGCTAACTAACGAAAATATAACGGCCTAACCTAATCAATCGTCAAGGGTGTACAGTTGACCTAACGATTGGTTAGGTTAGGTCGTGATATTTTCGTTAGTTAGCCTTATAAGGCTAACTAAAGAAGGCTGGGGGCCCTGATCTTTAGGTGATCCGAACAGTATACCGTACTGTATACAATTGACTGTTGAAGTTGAAACTTGTTAACGTTTTAGTTAAATGGTGTTGTTTATGAATTTAAAAATTTCACGCGTCGTATTAGTAAATTTAATGGCTAATAAATGCAAAAAAACTTCACTTTTTTCTACGTGAAGGTCAAAATATGAAAATAAAAACCCACTCTAATAGACAGAGTTTATTTCCACGACAGTTTCGACGCCCACTGGCATCCTCCTCGGGTGGATACAGAAACACGAATGAACCAAAACAAGAGGGAAAAACAGTCCAGGGACCGACCGTTAAGAAATTCGCACCTAGGTTAGATCCCATTCTCCCGACACTGGAAGGGTATTTTATTACAGGGTCCGCTTATAAGTACATTCCCACAAATTAAAACTATCTTCTTGTTCTATACATACAGATTCTAATATTTTGACATAATTACTGCATTTATTATTACATTTACATTTTTTTAACATTTATTATTATTACCTTTACCCTAATTATTAAATTTATAATATTACCTTTATTATTACATCTGTTGCATTTATATTTATTTCCACAATTTATTACTTCCATTATTACATTTACTAAAGGCGAGTAAGGAAACATTCCAATCCAGAGACATTTAAGAAATTCACACTTAGGTTCGAACACGTTCCCACGACTCCGTAAGGGATTTTTTGACCAAGAATCTCATTAAAGGGTCTAACTTATAAGTACCTTCGCACAAATTAAAATTATCTACTTTTTCTATACTCACAGATTCTATTATTTTTCTTTGAACATAATTATTACATTTATAAAGTACCTTACTTGATTCCCAATCTATAGCATGATTATTTTGGCTGGCGTGATAAAAAATGGCATTATTAGTATTACAACTTCTGAAGGCATATTTGTGTTCTTTAATATGGGTTTCAATATTTCTTCCAGTTTCTCCCACGTATACTAAATCACAACTTTTACAGGGAATGCTGTAGACACAGGCTTGTTCCTCTTTTGCCACGTTATTCCTAACCAATTTACTTTTCACGGTAGACGAATATTTGAACGCCAAAGCAAACTTAAAATCTTTCGTCAACGGTTTTACTCTTTCTAAGCCGGCAATGTAAGGCAAACTCTCATATTGTTTTTGGTTAACTGAAGGTTCCCGAGGGGCACCAATAATGCCTTCTCCTTCGGTGAAGAATTTTATTTGCAACGTTTTGGTATGGGAATGGGGTCTCCTTTATCCCAAATACTGAGTACATTATACATGGAATACTATGAGTCGGAATTGTTGCAAACAATATGTCCCAGGAATCTAATTTGGTTTCGTTATGTAGATGATATTTTCTCATTTTGGCCTGACCACTGGAACAACTTTGACACTTTCTTTCAGTCATTAAATAATCTTGTTCCCTCTATTAAATTTAAATATGAATGGGAGAACGACAAACAATTACCTTTTCTAGATGTTTTGGTCATTAACGAAAGCGGAAAGCCCAATTTCACGGTTTATAGAAAACCTACTCATTGTAATTCGTAAATTCATTATTTTTCATATCATGATGAAGGGGTTAAAAGCTCAATTATTTCTTCCATGTTTCTAAGAGCACTCAGGATTTGTAGCGCACATTTGCTGGACCCGGAAAATTCAAAGATTTGGAACATTTTTAAGGATTTAAAATATCCCGAGTGGTTTATCAGAAAGGCGTATTTTAAAGCCAGAAAATCTTTTTATGCCCCTCGGGAACCTTCAGTTACCCAAAAACAATATGTGAGTTTGCCTTACATTGCCGGCTTAGAAAGAGTAAAACCGTTGACGAAAGATTTTAAGTTTGCTTTGGCGTTCAAATATTCGTCTACCGTGAAAAGTAAATTGGTTAGGAATAACGTGGCAAAAGAGGAACAAGCCTGTGTCTACAGCATTCCCTGTAAAAGTTGTGATTTAGTATACATGGGAGAAACTGGAAGAAATATTGAAACCCGTATTAAAGAACACAAATATGCCTTCAGAAGTTGTAATACTAATAATGCCATTTTTTATCACGCCAGCCAAAATAATCATGCTATAGATTGGGAATCAAGTAAGGTAC
>JAJOZX010005849.1:0-10000 GCA_023014485.1 Bathynomus jamesi | reverse complement strand
ACAGTATGTATATATATGTGTGTATATATATGTATATATATGTATATGTATATATATGTATATATATGTATATTTATGTATATGTATATATATGTATATATATGTATGTATATATATGTATATATATATATGTATATATATGTATGTGTATATATATAGGGTGAACCAAATGTAGGTGGACAGTAAATGATAACGTTTATTTTGAGAATACATATTTAATTTTTTTGTATACTATAATACAAAATAAAATTTAAATAAATTTAGTTATAATATTTAATATAATATAACACAAACACCATAGTTATAAGAACACCATAGTTATAATATAATATAACACAAACCGTATTCAACCTACTGTCCACCTACTTTTGGTTCACCGTGTTATATATATATATATATATATATATATATATATATGTATATATATATTATATATATATATGTATATATATATATATATATAATGTATATATATGTATATATATATATGTATATTATTATATATATGTATTATATATATATATATATATATATATATATTATATATATATATATATATATATATATAATATATATATATATATATATATATATATATATATATATATGCATATACAATCACCCTACAAAATGCTTCTATATGATGAGGAATGGGAAGTGCAAGTACGGACCAAACTGCAACTTTTTTCACCCTCGTATGTGCAGACAGTCAATTACTGAGAAAAAATGCCTGAACATAGAGTGCCCACTTTTTCACATAAAGGGTACGCAAAGAAGAGAACGGGAAAGAACAGATCATATTCGACATAGAAGAAATAGCAAGAGTAATGAAACATATTTTTTAGAAGAAATGAGAATAATAAAAGCTCAGCTTGCCCTTCTAACAAGGAGAGACAGAACGCCGCAAACATATGCACCACAACATTACGCACATCACCCCCCTATTCAACACCACCCACCAATAATACAACAACAACAGTGGTATCACGGGCCGCAACCCCAATACTCCCAAATGCAGCGGCCCAACCAATAACACCAAACAGGAACCGACATCGACCAGGAAACGACCATCATTTAAGAAAATCGAACACGAAGATTAGAAGAAACCCGGTAAATGTATTATACACAAATATACAAGGCCTCTATACGGACCATGCAGACTGCAAATTACAATACTTGCAAAATTTAGCTACGGAAACCAGCATAGATATCATAGGCCTAACGGAAACACACTTACATAAGTGCGAAAAAGGCTGTGAAAACTGCATCGAGAATACTGAAATAGCATTGCTGGACTACAACATATACAGAGCAGATAGAGTGGCTAGACGAGGAGGAGGGTGTTGTATCTACGTGAAAAACACTTACACATGTGAAGTGAGGGTAAAGAAATCAAACAGCACAGTTGAAGTTATTATATTAGAAGTAAAAGAACTGAACCTAACCATTATGAACATCTACAGACCACCAAACACCACAAAAAGTGAATTCCAATTTGCTACAAATGAAATAGAAAACATATTAAAATTACTTGAAACTCCAGCAACAAATATTCTAATTTTCGGAGATTTTAATTTCCCATTCATATCATGGAAGAAAAATGACGAAGTTATATATGTTGAGAAGTTTCATGGCAACATTACTAAAGATGACAGAACCCAAGCAACAATGCTATTAGATATTATGGAACATTACGCCCTTACCCAGGAAATCTGTGAAGCCACGAGAAAGGAGAACGTTTTGGATTTAATGTGGACAAATAACAACGAGATAATAATAAATAAAAAAGTAACGCGCACAAAGTTCTCCGACCATAACCTCATCGATATACAATTGAAGTTAGCACCCAGAGGTCCGAAAACGCATCCCAGAGAGGCAGATGGAATATTTGAAGGCTTAAACATAAATTCAAAGAAAGTAAATTGGGAAAACGTAAATAAAGATTTAAAGGAGGTAAATTGGGAATTGCTACTACACGAGAAGACTCCACAAGAAATACTATGTATAATAGAGACGGAAACCAAACCTATAATACTGAAACATATTCCAGAGAGACAGGAAAGAAAACGTAGCAAGCTCGAGAGGAAAATCAGGACTCTATTCAGGCAACGAAGACAAACCGTAAAACATCTCCACAGATGCAGAACTGATGCAAAGAGACTCAAACTAGAGAGGAAACTTGGCGAAATAGAAATGGACCTAAAGCAAACATTCATACATAAGACAAACGAGGAGGAAAACAAGGTAGCAGAAAACATAAAAAATAACCCAAAATACTTCTACACTTTTGCGAAAAGGAAAATGCAGTGTAAAGAGAGTATTGGACCGTTGATAGACGGGGAGGCCGAATACACAAATGACCCGAAAGAAATAAGTGAACTGCTTAGGGAACAATTTAAATCTGTGTTTAGCACCCCTAAGTCCGAGATGGAAGTGGAAAACCCAGACGAGTTTTTCGACATTGAAACAGATCAACCAAGAACAAATCCCGGCACAAACCTATTAATGGACTTCGAGTTCACGGAAGGAGATGTAATTACGGCCTTATCACAGATGCGAGACAATTCAGCGCCAGGGCCAGACACATGGAGTGCCACATTTCTGAAGAAATGCAAGAGAGTATTGCAAAACCGCTATACTTACTATGGAGGAAATCACTCGACACAGGACAAATTCCACTCCCCTTAAAGAACGCTAATATTGCCCCCCTATTTAAAGGTGGTAACAGAGCAATGCCCAAAAATTATCGGCCAGTGGCTCTCACCTCACACCTTATAAAGTGTTTTGAACGCATAATTAGAGCCAAAATTACCTACTACCTACAAGAAAAAGACTTATACAACCCAAATCAACATGGCTTCAGGGCGGGTAGATCATGCCTGTCACAGCTACTAGACCACCAGGAGAAAATATTAGGAACATTGTGTCGAGGACAAAACATTGATGTAATATATACTGATTTTGCTAAAGCCTTCGATAAATGTGACCATGGAATCATAGCACACAAAACTTAAGGATACAGGAATTACTGGAAAGCTAGGAAGGTGGATATTTAATTTCTTGACGCAAAGAACGCAAAGAGTGGTGGTAAACGGAGTTAAATCGGAAGTCTCGGAAGTCGTGAGCTCTGTCCCACAAGGGACAGTATTAGCTCCCTTGCTGTTCATAATAATGATTGCAGATATTGATGCAGATATTAAGGACAGTATTGTATCATGCTTCGCAGATGACACGAAGATATGTAAGGAAATATTGAACGAAGATGACATAAGAAAACTACAAAACGACATTGAAACATTATTCCAGTGGGCAGAAGACAACAATATGAAGTTCAACGAAGAAAAATTCCAACTTCTAAGATATGGTAATAACAAAGAGCTACAGAAAAAAGGGTACAAAACTCCGCAAGCCAAACAGATAACACCAAATCCACAAGTCAGGGATCTTGGAGTAATAATGTCGTCGGATGCAGAATTCAGAGAGCACTATAAAATCAAAATCACAACGGCTAGAAAAATAATGGGAATCATCTGGAGGAGCTTCCGCAGCAGAAAAGCAAACATCATGCTCAAATTATGGAAGAGTCTAGTCCTACCAATAATTGAGTATTGCTCAGTACTCACAAGCCCACACAGAAAAAGAGACATTGCGAGCATTGAAGCTATACAAAGGACTTTTACGTCTAAGATAGAGGAAACGGAAGGTGAAGACTACTGGTCTCGACTACAATCCCTGGAACTCTACTCTCTTGAAAGAAGGCGAGAGCGGTACACAATAATATACATATGGAACATACTTGAGGGCTCTGTCCCTAACCTCAGAAATGAAATAGAAACAAACTGGAATGAGAGAAGAGGCAGATTTTGTACGGTCCCAGCTGCGGTGGGACAAGGAGCCATGAAAACGAGGATGGAAAATACCCTCAGAATACGGGGCCCAAAGCTTTTCAATGTCCTTCCAAAAGAAGTGAGGAATCTCCAGCACACCAACCTGAATAACTTCAAGAACCAGCTGGACAGATTCTTGTGCAAAGTCCCTGACCAGCCATGCGTGGCTGGCTACGAGGGCAGGAGGCGATCAGAGAGCAATTCCCTCCTTCACCAAGTCCCGCAAATGAGGCGGGATGCTGCAGAGGGGTCGACCGCAGGTCGATCCTGAACCGT
Source organism: Bathynomus jamesi (assembly GCA_023014485.1). NCBI lineage: Eukaryota > Metazoa > Arthropoda > Malacostraca > Isopoda > Cirolanidae > Bathynomus > Bathynomus jamesi. Next base: position 5,837 of record JAJOZX010005849.1, on the reverse strand, counting down.
CGTTCAAACTCAACAAAAGTAAAGTAAGTAATGTGTATATATATATATATGTGTATATGTATATATATATATATATATATATATATATATATATATATATATGTATATATAATATATATGTATATATATATATATATATTATATATAGATGTATATATATATGTATATATATGTATATATATATTATATATTATATATATATATGTATATATATATATATATATATATATATATTATATATATATTATATATATTATGTATATATATATTATATATATATATATATATATTATATATATGTATATATATATTATATATTATATATATATATATATTATATATATATATATATATATATATATATATATATGTATATATATATATATATATATATATATATATATATATATATATATACTGTATATATGTTATAATGTTATAATGTTTCAGACCAACAAAGACCCTAGGATCCACTCATGGCTGGTCTACCTAACTGTGTTCGTAATTGTGTATGTCCTCCGTGGTGGCGGAGGGGACCTACAATTTTACGTGGGTTCCGAACCACAAGAACATAAGAAATTTATGTAACAACTTCCTGTACAATTTGTACATTGGCAACGACCAATTTAGCAAAACTAATTAATTATCGATTTAAAACTAAAGATAGAATCTCTGATCCAGAGGATCAAGTCATAACAGACTATATACACATATATGTTACACTCTATATCTATTTATAACCGACATGCAAATATATCAGATCCAAAGAATCCAGTCAATTTCATTATGGTATCCATCAATACTAGTACCTTGTCACGAAAAATAAGTCACGGTCCATATCGATTGTGGACGAAGTCAAATTTACAACCATATACATTACAATATATACACTTAGTAGGAAAAGTGTAGGTGTGGCTGTAAAGACTGTACAGTAATGTAGAAATTGTGTGCACCCATCTTGGGTCTCCCATTTAAAGGTGTTTGTGGGGCAAGTGAAGATCATGAGTTTTTCAATACCTCACAGTACTATGGGGGGCACCGCTCAGCAGAATCTCTTTAAATGGGATGTGTAAGGACAGAGATTATCCCCTAACCCAAGACGCTGCCTCCCTATATCCCACAACACTTGTGTTGAGCTGTGGGATCTATCCCCACAAAGCCTTAATTTTACTACCTTAAACTATACCCAATCTATCAACATATGTGTCTAATCGATTCTTAAACATGTTTATAGACGTGCTACTAATTACTTCTACCGGCAAACTATTCCAGCTATTTACTATTCTATGCGTAAAAAGTTTTTGGCAACTGCTGTCTCGAACCTTCTACTTGTCAACTTACACCCGTTATTTCTAGTCCTATTATATTGAGATATTTCGAAAAAGCTATCTCTATCTACGTTATCGAACCCATTCATAATTTTGAAAACCTGGATTAGATCACCCCTTAACCTCCTAGTCTCGAGTGTTGTCAATTTTAACTCCTTAAGCCTATCCTCGTACGACTTTGACCTAAGCGACGGAATCATCTTAGTTGCTCGTCTTTGAACTCTTTCGATTTTGTCTATATCTTTGCGCATATGCGGATTCCAAAATTGGACCGCGTACTCTAAATGGGGTCTAACTAATGCTTTATAAAGAGGAACTATAATATCGCGCGATTTGTACTCAAAATTTCGAGCTATAAAACCTAACACTTTGTTCGCCTTATTGACCGCTGCTGTACTTTGTTTCGCTACTTTTAAATCACCAGTGACTATAACTCCTAAATCTTTTTCCTGCTCTACGCCTGTTAAATCTTTCCCTGACATACTATACGCAAAATTACCGTTACGCGAACCTATATGCAAAGTTTTGCACTTATCCACGTTAAATCTCATTTGCCATGTGACTGACCAATCAACGATTTTATTCAGATCTTCCTGAATTTTACCTCTATCTTCGTCATTAATCGCCCTACCACCCAGCTTCGTGTCATCCGCAAACTTTGAAACTGTACTGACTAGGCCGACATCTAAATCGTTAATATATATAAGAAAAAGCAAGGGCCCAGTACAGAACTCTGTGGAACGCCACTCGCTACATTTGCCCAACACGACTCCGCTCCTTCAACGACCACCCTCTGTTTCCTACCTCGCAACCACTCTTCTAACCAATTTATTACTACACCCCTGATTCCATGAGCCTTAGTTTTTTCAATGAGTCTTTTGTGCGGCACGGTGTCAAACGCTTTTTGAAAATCTAAATACACTACATCAACCGCCCGATGTCTATCGTAAACGTCAACCACGCTTTGGAAAAATTCTAAAAGATTAGTTAAGCAAGATTTGTTTCGCCTAAATCCGTGCTGCGTATTTCTAACTAGCTTATGGAATTCTAAGTGTTCGACTATACGATCCCTAATTATTGATTCCAGTAGCTTACCTACAACAGACGTTAAACTGATTGGCCTATAATTTCCCGCCGCACCTTTATCGCCTTTCTTAAAGATAGGTGTTACGTTTGCTAACTTGAAATTATCAGGTACGCACCCCTCAGAAATAGACGCATTAAAAATCTTTGTTAGCGGCACAACAATGCTATCTTTTAATTCTTTTAGTTGTATGGGATATATGGAATCCGGACCCGGTGATTTACGCGTTTTCATTTTATCAATATAGCGCATTACTTCCCCTTCACTAACGACAATATTATCCAAAATATTACCATTATCAAAAGGTATTATGTCTATGACCGTAGGGATATTCGTTACATCCTCTATAGTAAAAACTGACGTAAAAAATTCGTTTAGCATGGTAGCCATTTCCTTGTTTTCAGAAACTAGATCTCCGTTTACATTTTTCAATGGACCCAAGACACTTTTTACTGGATTTCTATTATTGACGTATTGAAAGAATCGCTTGGGGTTTTCTTTACCGTCACGAGCTATGGAGATTTCAAATTCGCGCTTGGACTTTTTTATTACACTTTTCGCTTCACGCCTCAGAGATATGTAGTTGTTTCGTAACAACAAATTGTCTTTATCGCACTTATGTTGCCTATAAGCCCTATCTCTACTCTTTATAATGTCTCCTACTCTAGAAGTAAACCACAAGGGCTTGTTGTTTACTTTCGCACGCTTAATTTTGTACGGTACACATTCCTTATTTATAGTCCTAAATACCGTTTCGAACGATTCCCACATTAGTTTTACGTTGGAGTTCCCCATTACGTTTTCCCAATTGACGTGTGAAATTTATTTCGAAATTTACTAAAGTCTGCGTGCTGGAAGTTAGGAATTTTAGTCGAGTTAGTTGGTTTCGAGTGACTTACTGAGAGGACAAACTCTACCATATTGTGATCGCTATTGCTTAACGGTTCTATTACTTGAAGATCAGTAATTAGCCTATCTTCCGTAGTTATTACTAAATCTAAAATACTGTCTAACCTCGTAGGTTCCCCAACCTTTTGAATAAGAAAGCTATCCTCGAGAAAATTAACTAAACGATTACCTTCCGCGTCTCCCTGCATTGTATCGTAATTCACGTTGGCGCAATTAAAGTCACCCATAACTAAAGCCTGCTCACTACCGATTATTCTCTTTAGTTCACGATATAACGTTTCGTCCGTATCAGCTGTTTGATTAGGGGGCCTATATATAACCGCAACAAGAAGTTTGAAGTCGTTTAATTTAAGTTCTGCTATGTATATATATATATGTATGTATATGTATATATGTATATGTATATATGTATATATGTATATGTATATATATATATATATGTATATATTAGTGATGGATCGAATAACCGCATCCGCACTACAACCGCACAAAAATTCACAACCGTAACCGCAACCGCCGTTCCATAAGTGCGGTTGCGGTTGTAAAAGCTTAGTTAATTTTAATTTTAGGTTAATTAGAAATATTTCTTTTTTTAAAAAGAAAATGATGGGTCTCCTTATGCGTGCTTAAACGTGACGTCATACGGCTGCCGTAGTAAAATTGGTTTAAACTGCGCTCTAAGTTATTACTCTGTGAGCTCCATGAAGTAACATTTATATTTATTTAATTTTCTTCAAACTAAAATCGCCTTTAGTACAATAGCCAAAAAGAGCTATGAAGAAGAAGAAAGTTCACCAAGGATCAAGAAGAAGATGCGAGTTCTTCTAGACAACTATCACAAAGAAAAAAGAATTGCTCCCGACGATGATCCTCTTCAGTGGTGGAAAGATAACGAACTAAAATGCAAAGAACTTGGCTGTATTGCAAGAACATATCTTGCTTGCCCTTCAAGTAGCATTCCAAGCGAGCAGCTTTTCAGTGGAGCGGGAACGTTGTACGATGAGAGGCGTTGCCGCTTGAAAGGTGAAAATGCAGCAAAAATATTATTCTTGAAATTCACACTGCCTGTCATTAAGTTTGACATCAGTTTTTCAAATGAATAATAATCCATAACTTTCCAATGGGTGGAGGCTGGGGAAAGTGGTAGGTGGGATGAACAGTGCGATGGGTCCTCGTCCATCATCCTGGTAACACACTTAGTGCAAAATATGGTTTTAATTAATTTGACCTATTCTTTCATAATAGCTATATAAGTTTAGAATATACTTCATTTAAATAGTATTTATTTAGTAAATACCTTATGTTGAACATAAGTTTTGCAACACACAAATAGCGGTAGCGGTGTATTGCAAAACTTGTGTTCAACATAAGGTATTTACTAAATAAATACTATTTAGTATATATTATGTACCAAGTGTGGCTAAATCGCACTATAGTGGCTAAATCCAGTTAATAATTACGCATTTTTCCTAGTATATGATAACCGTAACCGCAACCGCGGTTGGAAAAAATTCGACAACCGCAAACACAACCGCAACCGCGGTTGTGAAAAACCGACCACTCGATCCATCACTAGTATATATATATATATATATATATATATATATATATATATATATATATGTATGTATTATATATATATATGTGTATATATATATATATATGTATATATGTATATATATGTATATATATGTATATGTATATACAGGTTGTTTGAAAACCTTCTGTACAAATTGTAATGGGGGATAGGCAACACCAAGACAAGCCCTTTTCGTCTATAAGTGTATGTCCGCTGACGTCCCCATTCGGCGCGAGAGGGCGCCGAGAGGGCGCCGCTGCAATTGGCTAAAAGGTGAAGTGGGCTAGACTCGCGCTTGCCGCGGGCATTCTTAAATCGGACGTAGTACGCGTAACATGGAGCGCTTCACGGCTGCTGAGATGGCTGACATGCATATGGTGTATGGGGCTGCCAATGGAAACGGAAGAGCTGCTGCGAGGTTGTACCGACAGCGCTTCCCAAACAGACGTGTGCCAAACCACCAAACGTTTGCGCATTTGCATCGGCGACTGCGAGAAAATGGAACATTCCATGCAAACATGCATGACACTGGTCGGGAGAGAAACGTGCGCACTCCTGACATGGAAGAAGAAATCCTACGGCGATTTGAGGACAATCCAAGCGCAAGCACGCGAGGTGTTGCACGTATCCTCGGTGTGAACCACGACCTGGTCTGGAGAGTGTTGCACGAGCAACAGTTACATCCGTTTCATCGTTAGAGAGTCCAGGCATTACAACCTCGGGATTACCCTCTTCGTGTGGAATTCGCACGCTGGTTTCTGCAGCAGACAGCGGTGCAGCCTAATTTTCCGGCTTATGTGCTGTTCTCAGATGAGGCCTGTTTCACACGTGAGGTGTGTTTAACATGCACAATTCTCACGTGTGGGCGCACGCAAATCCACATGCTACACGGGTGCATGCTCATCAAGAACGGTTCGCCGTCAATGTTTGGGCGGTA